>SJYA01005615.1:134379-154231 GCA_006410615.1 Neotragus moschatus | reverse complement strand
GCGGTATCATAGTTTATGATACCCTATCTCATTTAATTATCACTTTATGTAATAGCCAAGGCAGGCATTATTATTTTTATCTTACAGATTAGAAAGCTGATGTTAATTAACTTCAAATGACTTGATTAAGGTAAAAACAAATTGGATTGAGAATCCTGATAGTCTAAATCCAAACTCAGTGGTTTTCTAGTAAACGTTGCAAACATTTGGTTTTCTGAACCCTCAATATTTTTTTTACAATTCAAGAATTCATGTATTCACTAAACATTTGACAGCTTACTCTGCATAAAATTCTGTGCATAGAATCCAACTTCAATTTTGTCTTAAATATAAATACTGTCTGAAATAAATGAATGGTAATTGTGAGAGAAACAATGTAAGCTAGATGATTTAGGAATTTAGAGGATTGGAAGAGTATAGAATCATAGTGTCTTTCCAACATGGTGGCATTATTCAGGCCATCTTCTCCAAATACTGACTCCAAAGATAATTTTCCCTTTAATAGTCCTGACAGTGAGTATCCAGTTTCTTTTTAATTTTCCAGGAACACAGTGGGCTTCACTGGTGGTTCAGATGAAAAAGAATCAGCCTACAATGCAGGAGATCCAGGTTTGATCCTTGGGTTGGGAAGATCCCCTGGAGAAGGAAATGGCAACCAACTCCACTATCCTTGCCTGTGAAATCCCATGGACAGAGGTACCTGGCGAACTACAGTCCATGGTGTTGCAGAGAGTCAGACATGACAGAGTAATACACACACACTAACACAGTGGTGGTGGTGGTGCTCTCTGCCTCATAAGGCAGTCTGTTGCATTGTTTGACTGCCTCAACTATAGTAACATTATAATATTATTTCTAGGATTGCCTTTCTGTATTATTCAGCTGAGTAGTTCATGTTTTCAAGAATAGTGGTTCTCAACCATTATGGGGGTAGATATGGTGAATAGTGTGTATATTATATTCACTGGTGAGATGTCTTCAAATTACATATGACCCTCATCATTCCTTACCTCTTGTTCCTTTCCACCTACTCAAAGATGCTGTTACATTCTCTGACCTCAGGTTTTCTATTCTCAATACAAATGTCCCCAGGTCCTTCAGCTCTCTAGTTTATCTATTGTGAACTTTATCTACTTTGTAAATGATTCTCTCAAAATGTTGGAAACAGTAGCACAGATGTGGTTGGACTGGAACAGTGTACTGTGGGACCATTGCATTTAGTGAACTGGACAAAATACTTCTAGTAGAGTTTTTATATTGCACTCACATCTTTAGCATCGACATCTCATTGCTGGCTTATATTGATCTTGAGGCCAACCAAAATCCACAGATCTATTTCACACACACTGCTGTCGAGACTGGTCTCATCCTATCCTGTACTTGTGACATTGATATTTTGAACCTGAATGCTGGACTTCGCACATATTTCAGTTAAATTGAATCTTCTGGGTGTAGGCATTTTATTCTGGTTTACTGAGATCATTTTGAATCCTGATTTGGTAATCCATCCTATTGACTATTCTTTCTAAGCTTTATGTAATGCTCACATTTTATAGGTTTGCTTTTTCTGTTCGTTTAAGTTGGTATAAAGCTTTCTGTTTAGGGGGATTAGTAGGAATTAGAGAGTCCTTCACGAAGGAGGGAGATTTTGTGTTAAGGTCCTGATGGGGACTCCCTTATTCTCCAAGGACATGAACTTTTCCTGATTGAGAGAAAGTATTATATGATAACTGTTTGTTCATTCATTAATTGAACATTTATTGAACTCCCATCGTATCCTCAGCATTGTTCAATGTGCTGAGGATATAGTAATGAACATGAAAGACGTGGTAATTGCACTTAGAAGCTTACAGTTTTGTTGGATAACTCTAAAATCTAGCTCACAAATATTGCACTATATTTCCAGAGAAAGTTAAATTTCCAAATCATAAATTTACTCCTTTGGTAGCTTTCATATCTATGGAAGTTCAAATACTGTAGTATTCAATTTGATTCAACTCAACAAATATTTTTTACTAGGCAGTGTGCTAGGTACTAAGATATAATGGTGAAAAAGAAACACACTGTCTCTGCTTTATTGACCTTTTGTTTTAGCACAGATGATTAGGTAAGCAAATAAGCAATTATAATATGCTGTTATATGTTTTCTGACAGGAATAGTTTATAGTGTTCTGATTACATGTGGCAGTATCAACTAACTCAGACCTGTGGAGAGGGGCTGGTCAAGGAAAGCTTTTTGACAAAATGACATTTTTAGATTAGACCAGAAAGAGAAGTAAAACAAGTTAAGTAGCAGGGTAAGAATAAACTAGGCAGAGAGAACAGCTGAGGTGAAAGCTTGGAGGAATGAAAGAGAACAGGACATTGGGACAGCTGTAAGATGTTCCTCAGGCTGGAGCAGAGAGTGAGGGGCTAGGGATTGCCTATTATATCAATTTCGTCTTTCTACTGAGTTAGGGTACTAACTTGTCATTTAACAGCCCCTCTTGGACTTTTTTTTTTCTTGAATGTTTTACTTTTCAATTTTAGTCTTATTTAGTGCATTTTAAAGTTTAGAAAAANGTTCCATCTAGTCAATGCTATGGTTTTTCCAGTTGTCATGTATGGATGTGAATGTTGGACAGTGAAGAAAGCTGAGCACCAAAGAATTGATGCTTTTGAACTGTGGTGTTGGAGAAGACTCTTGAGAGACACTTGGACTGCAAGGAGATCCAACCTGGGTGTTGATTAATTCTGAAAGAGATCTGTCCTGGGTGTTCTTTGGAAACTGATGCTAAAGCTGAAACTCCAGTACTTTGGCCTCCTCAAGTGAAGAGTTGACTCATTGTAAAAGACTCTGATGCTTGGAGGGATTGGGGGCAGGAGAAGGAGACGATAGAGGATGAGATGGATAGATGGCATCACCGACTTGATGGACATGAGTTTGGATGAACTCCAGGAGTTGGTGATGGTGCTGCAATTCATGGGGCCACAAAAGGTCGAACACGACTGAGCGACTGAACTGAACTGTGTTGATTTTGGTATTAGGGTGATGGTGGCCTCTTAGAATGAGTTTGCAAGTTTACCTTCCTCTGCAATTTTCTGGAAGAGTTTGAGTAGGATAAGTGTTAGCTCTTCTCTACAGTTTTGGTAGAATTCATCTGTGAAGCCATTTGGTCCTTACTTTTGTTTGCTGGAAGATTTCTGATTACAGTTTCAATTTCCATGCTTGTGATGGGTCTGTTAAAATTTTCCATTTCTTCCTGGTTCAGTTTTGGAAAGTTGTACTTTTTTTAAGAATTTGTCGATTTCTTCCAAGTTGTCCATTTTATTGGCATATAGTTTCTGATAGTAGTCTCTTATGATCCTTTATATTTCTGTGTTGTCTATTGTGATCTCTCCATTTTCATTTCTAGTGTTGTTGATTTGATTTTTCTCCCTTTGTTTCTTGATGAGCCTAGCTAATGGTTTGTCAGTTTTATTTATCTTCTCAAAGAACGAGCTTTTGGTTTTGTTGATTTTTGCTATGGTCTCTTTTGTTTCTTTTGTATGTATTTCTGCCATAACTTTTAAGATTTCTCTCCTTCTACTAACCCGGGGTTCTTCATTTCTTCCTTTTCTAGTTGCTTTGGGTGTAGAGTTAGGTTGTTTATTTGACTTTTTTCTTGTTTCTTGAGGTAAGGCTGTATTGCTATGAATCTTCCCCTTAGCACTGCCTTTACTGTGTCCCATAGGTTTTGGGTTGTTGTGTTTTCATTTTCATTCGTTTCTATGCATATTTTTATTTCTTTTTTGATTTCTTCTGTGATTTGTTGGTTATTCAGCAGTGTGTAGTTCAGCCTCCATAAGTTGGAATTTTTCATAGTTTTTCTCCTGTAATTAACATCTAATCTTACTGCATTGTGGTCAGAAAAGATGCTTGGAATGATTTCATTTTTTTTTTTTTAATTTACCAAAGCTAGATTTATGGCCCAGGATGTGATCTATCCTAGAAAAAGTTCCATGTGCAGTTGAGAAAATGTTGAAATTCATTGTTTTGGGGTGAAATGTCCTATAGATGTCAGTTAGGTCTAACTGGTGTATTGTATCATTTAAAGTTGTGTTTCTTTGTTAATTTTCTGTGTAGTTGATCTCTCCATAGGTGTGAGTGGGGTATTAAAGTCACCCACTATTATTGTGTTACTGTTAATTTCCCCTTTCATACTTGTTAGCATTTGTCTTACATATTGTGGTGCTCCTATGTTGGGTGCATATATATTTGTAATTGTTATATCTTGTTCTTGGATTGATCCTTTGATCATTATGTAGTGGCCTTCTTTTTCTTGTCTCACAGCCTTTGTTTTAAAGTCTATTTTATCTGATAGGAGTATTATTACTCCTGCTTTTTTTTTTTTGTCTCCATTTGTGTGAAACATCTTTTTCTAGCCCTTCACTTTCAGTCTGTACGTGTCCCTTGTTTTGAGGAGGGTCTCTTGTAGACAGCATTTATAGGGGTCTGGTTTTTGTATCCATTCAGCCAGTCTTTGTCTTTTGGTTGGGGAATTCAACCCATTTACATTTAAGGTAATTATTGATAAGCGTGATCCCATTGTCATTTACTTTGTTGTTTTGGGTTCAATTTTATACACCTTTTCTGTGTTTCCTGTCTAGAGAAGATTCTTTAGCATTTGTTGAAGAGCTGGTTTGGTGGTGCTGAATTCTCTGAGCTTTTGCTTGTCTGTAAATCTTTTGATTTCTCCTTCATATGTGAATGAGATCCTTGCTGGGTACAGTAATCTGGGCTGTAAGTTCTTTTCTTTCATCACTTTAAGTACGTCCTGCTGTTCCCTTCTTGGTCTGAAGAGTTTCTGTTGAAAGATCAGGGTTTTAATCTGTTGCACCTGTTACTTCCAAAGCTGTTCCGTCTGGTTTTTTTTTTTTTTTTAGTTTCTTCTGTTTACAAGTCTCCTCAGTGCCTCATTTCTGCCCTGAGTCAAGTGGGCGAAGGTGGTCACTTATTTAGGGTCACTTGTTCAGTCGTGCTGTGGGGAGGGAGGAACACTGCAAACAAATATCACTGGCATGTGTCGGGAGTGCTCACAGTGTCTCAGCCACACTGGATTTGTCTCTGCTCACAGCATGTGTGCTTTCCTGGTCTACACTGCTCAGGCTCCAGGTTGCTCTGTAGGGGAACTGTCTAAAGTGGTCCCTGGATTGCATGCACTTCTGAGGTCTAGGTCTAAGCTGCTCCGGTTCATGTTCTTGGGTACTCCACAAAGGCACAGACTCGATTGGGCCTGTGTTTTGTGCCCTTCCCAGGTCAGAGCAGCTCAGGTGACCAGGTGCTTGGTGATTGCACTCTCCCTAGGTGGGATGGTGCCTCTTATCACCTCCCCCATCACAGCTGCTCAGTTTCTTGGGTGTGCAGCAGGGGTGCCATCTCAGGTGTGCCATGTCTTCTCTGTGAAGGTGATCTCTGGCTGTGACCCTCCAGGTGGATGTCAACTGTCCAGGATCCCAGGAGGACTTGGTTAGCACTGGGAGTCTGCTCACAGTTTGGTAGAGGATGCTGTCTCTGGGGCTGAGTTCACCCCTTGCCTTCTCGTTCTGGCTGTTACCTGCCTGCCTCTCTGTCTCTGGCGGGGGATGGGCTGGTCTGCTGCTGGCTAGCTCTTCTCCGGTACTGTACAGTCCTTTGTTCTGTGAGCAGGCCAGCGGTGCCTTAGGTTAGAGCTTTTCACGGGGAAATTCTCTCTCTTTTTTTTTTTCTCTTTCTCTGGCTATCCTACAGTTTGAGTTGCTATCTCATGTTAGCTCCCTCAGATTGTCCTCAGGGCATTCAGGCCCTGTCCTAACCCTAAGCAATGTAGCCCACATCTCCCTGTTCAGGCCCCTCTTGTTGGTGGTGGATGTGAGTGTCTGGGCTACTTCTCTGCTGGGAGTTGCTGTTAGGCACATAATCTGTGAGTTTTATTTATTTATTTTTCCTCCTGGCTATGTTGCCCTCTGAGATTCCAAAACTCCACAGACCCGCTGGTGAGAGGGTTTCCTGGTGTTTGGAAACTTCTCCTCTTTCATGATTCTCTCCCTGTGACGAGTCTCCATCCCTAACTCTTTTGCCTCTCTTTTTATGTTTTATATTTTGTCCTACCTCCTTTCAAAGACAATGGGCTATCTTTCTGGGTGCCTGGTGTCCTCTGCCAGTGTTCAGAAATTGCTTTGTGGAATTTCTTCAGTGTTCAAATGATCTTTCGATGAATTTGTGGGAGAGAAAGTGGTCTCTCTGTCCTATTTCTCTGCCACCTTAGGACCACCCTCGAGTATCCTTAATTTATATCCCGTGTACAATACACAATCATTTGTTCAGTGAAAACCACTGGTACATTTATATTATAAATCATTTGCTGGAAACTTGAACTACAGAAAGAAGCTGAGTTTAGTTGCTTTGAATTCAATAGCAGGAAACCCAGTTATTTTCAGTCTTTTGTCTGGGAAAGTAAATCCTTTAGTACAGTGCATTTCCCACACAGTCAGGTTTTGCTGGTTATTTATGTTTACACATTGAATGTTCATCCCCCTGCTTTTCATCAGAAGCAATTATAAAGCCACAATCATGAAAATAATGAGCACAGAGTCATGGTTCAGCATGTCTGTATTATGACTCTTTGGCCTATTGAAATAAAGCTCCAGGGTTAATTTCTTTACACTCAGTTTTCTATTTTTCTTCATTGGTCCTAAATAAGCTAAGAATCAGTATTGTTGCACAGCCCTTCCTTCTGTGTTCTCTGAGGTTTGAAAAAGATGAATAAAACAAAAGAGTGAGAAAAGGTAGCTGAGGGTAAAGGTCCCAGGAAAAAGAATCTCAAGGTAATTCACATAGCTGAGCCCTAGAGGAAGAACCTGACTCCCACCTGCATGAACACTATCAGTTGTTTAGAGAATGTCACCAAAGGTTATTTAGAAAGGAAGATGATGGAAGGTTGATTTCTATCAGCCAACAAAAGGGCTTGAGAGATTCTGAAATTATCCTCACGCACTGAAATCAGTCCCAAAGCAAATGACATGTCGAATTTCTCAGTGGAAATTTTATTCCAGGAAACATAAAATCTATCAAAAAAAAAACCCCAGAAAATTTTATAATTTATGAGATTTTACATTGGTAATGCATTTGAGCACCTAACATAGTGCTTGGCTAAGCACGTGTGCAATGAAGTTAAGAATCTATTTAATGAGAATTTTGTGTGGGCATAGCATTATGCTAAAAGTTTATCAAGAGGCTTAGGATATTGTCTTAGTCCTCAAAGCTTATAAACTGAGTAAGACAGGACTCACAAATGAAGAGAGAATCAGCAATATGAGGCAGTGTAGGTAAGTGTCAAATGATGGATGCAAACAATTAGGAAGTAAGTTAGAATTTGCTGAGTATCTACTATATGCCATTGATGGCTCACAATAATCACGAGAGATTGGTGCTATGATTATTTCCATTTTACAGGTGAGTAAACAGGTTTAGAGCAGTAGAGTAATTTTGTCTTGGTCACACAGGTAATAAGTAGTACATCTGAGAGTTTGATTCCTCCTGTCAGTCTCTACAGATCTTCCTCTACTTACCACGAGGTTTTGTCCCAGTAAACTTACTGTAAGTTGAAAATACTGTAAATCAGAAGTGCATTTAGTAGTACACCTAACCTAGTGAATATAATAGCTTAGTCTAGCCTGCCTTACACATGCTCAGAACACTTATATTAGCCTATAGTTGGGCAAAACCATCTAACACGAAGTCTGTCTTACTGTAAAACATTGAATTTCTCAAGTAATTTATTGAATATTATACAGAAAGTGAAAAACAGAATGGTTGCACGGACACAGAATCTAAGTGTATTGGTTGTTTAGCTGTGATCACATAGCTGAGTGGGGGCTATGGCTTGCTGCTGCCGCCCTGCATCTTGAGAGAGTATCATACAGCATATTGCTAGCCTAGGGAAAGATCAAAATTCAAAGTATGATTTCTACTGAATGCATATCTAGCTTTTATGCCATTATAAAGTTTAAAAATTTTGAGTGGAACCATCTTAAGTTGAGGACCACCTGTATTCATTTTATAGTATGTACTATGCTCTTTCCTATGGAAAAACAAAGGTCTCATCATACCTCTTGATCAGGGATATTTGCTATATCCCCGTTAAAGTCATTTGCATATAGCCTATCACTGTGGTATAGAGGTTAAGGTCATGGACTGCCTAGATTCAATTCCTTTCTTCACCCACAAACTGTGTGACCTTGGGCAAGTTACTTAACATCTCTGTGCTTCAAAAGTAAATGAATAATATGTGCAGCATAGTTTAAAAAGTTTGGCCCATTTTAAGTCAAATAGAAGTTGTTATTATTTTTATTATTTAATCCTTATAAATCTTTATAAGGTAGAGACTATGGTGATATTCATTTTACAGTTGAGGGAGTTGAACCTTAGAGATGTGAAGTAACTTTTTCAGAGTTACCTTGATAGTAGACTCTGGAGCTGGCATTCATATCCAAGCTTGTATAACTCCAAGAATTTGTTTTATTTTTTTTTCTCTCTATGTTACAATACTTCCCTAAGCTTCATAACTGCTCAGGAGAAGGGGACGTGTATGCAAGCTGAAGCCTTGATTAAGGATGTGGGATTTAAGGTTAGAAAACATAATAAAAAAGAGAACCTGTGTAGGAATCTTGGATTAGGAAAGGAGGATAGAGGAAGAGGAGAAAGGGCCAAACATCCCTTTCCAGAAGACTCAGAGCCCAAGGAAATTCAGTCCTGCCATTAGTGACATAAAAGCAAATGCAGGCCTGCTCAAAGGAAGCTATCCTTCAGCCAAGTTATAAGGAAGGCCCTGGGGGCAGGACGTGACCCTCACCTCCCAAGAAGAATCAATCAGAGAAAATCTGTAAATGCCTCTGAAAATAATCACCTAGAAGAGCATGACTGGAATCCTAAACTTGAGCTCTATCTGCCTCCAGGTGACTCCTAAGATCATAGATCCTACAGGCAATCATAGGGCAGAGGAATTTCCAGGGGAGAAACTAGCACTGGAAGCAACAAATTAGGGACAAAAAAAATCCAATTGCTTAATTGAAAATTTATAAAAATATGTACAGTTATAAGTCCATTACATAGGGAGGCACAAACCCCCACTAGAGAATGATTTAACTGTTGCTTGCTTCCAGCTCTGCATTGGTGAATCTCCTGGGGGCCATTGCTTTAGCAGTTTGGCTATCTCAGCTGCTACTGTGCCTTCTCGTTTTCTTCCATTCCCAAGTCTCAAGTGGTGTGACTTGGGAAGCCAACCATGTCTTTTGTAAAGCTTGCCAATTCGCCTATGTAGCTGGTAAGCACTGGTGATTTATGTCTGGGAGTCTGTTTAACTGGGGTTCCTCCCTGCCTGAAGCTTCCAGTGGTAATAGTCCTCCTAATTAAGTTTGTTATTCTTTATTCCTCACCCTCTGGGCTTCCTTTGAAACTCTCCCAACTTTGGATGACTCAGAGTTTTAGACGAGCATTTTTCTGTGTAGAAATTTTACCTATACTCCATCCAGACCTTCAAGTATCACCTCAGCACCTGTGCCTGAGTGCACTTTGCACTAAACTCCTGTGTTTCAGTAAAGAATTGTCTCGAGGGGCAGTCCCAAGATGGCAGAGGAATAGGACAGGGAGACCACTTTCTCCCCCACAAATTCATCAAAAGAACATTTCAATGCTGAGTAAATTCCACAAAACAACTTCTGAATGCTGGCAGAGGACATCAGGCACCCAGAAAAGCAGCTCAGTGTCTTCAAAAACAAGTAGGAAAAAATATAAAAGACAAAGAAAGAGACAAAAGAGGTAGGGAGGGAGCTCTGTTCCGGGAAGGGAGTCTTAAAAAGAGAAGTTTCCAAACACCAGGAAACACTCTCACTGCCGAGTCTGTGGTGAGCCTTGGAAGCATAGAGGGCAACATAACAGGGAGGAAATAAATAAATAATCAAAACCCACAGATTACCAGCCCAACAGTAACTCCCTCAGTGGAGAAGCAGTGCAGACGCCTGCATCTGCCACTAGCAAGTGGGGCCTGGGCAGGGAGGCGCGGGCTGCATTGCTTTTTAAGGATCGGGTCCGAATGCCCCGAGTGGAACCAGAGTGAACTAACTTGGGCTAGCAAACCAGACTGTGGGATAGCTACCACGTGAAAAGCTCTAACATAAGGCACCGCCAGAACCGCGCACAGAACAAAGGATGGAACAGAAATAGCCAGCTGCAGACCACCCACCTCAGGTGACAGGCAGCCAGAGCCGGAAGAGCTGGAAGGGGGCAATCGCAGCCCCAGGCAGCCAGAGCCGGAAGGGCCGGAAGGGGGCAATCGCAGCCCCAGAGAGACATTAACTACCAAACTGCAAACAGGTTTCTTTGCTAACTAAGACTTATTGTGATTCTGGACAGTCATCATCTGCCTGAGAAGGTGTGCCAGTTGTACATCCAGAAAACTGAGCAGCAGGGATGGGAGAGGTGATAAGTTGCAGCGACCACACTCGCCAAACACCTGAGCCACCCGGACCTGGGAAGGGCACAAAATGCAGGCCCAACTGAGTCTCTACCTCTGAGGACTACCTGAGTGCCTGAGCCTGAGCAGCTTAGAACTGGGAGGTGCATGCAGCCCAGGGCCGGCCTCAGATGGTTCCCGGCAGAGAAACCTAGAGCCTGAGCTGTGTGCGCCATGAGCGGGCAAAGGCCCAATGTGGCTGAGACATTGTGAGCACACGCCAGTGTTGTTTGCAGCCTCTCTCCCTCCCCACAGTGCGACTGAATAAGTGAGCCTAAAAAAAGTGTCCACCACTGCCCCCCTTGTGTCAGGGCAGAAATCAGACACTGAAGAGACCAGCAAACAGAAGAAGCTAAAACAGAGGGAACCGCCTTGGAAGTGACAGGTGCAATAGACTAAAACCCTGTCATTAGTACCGACTACATAAGAAGGGGCCTATAGATCTTGAGAAATATAAGCTGGACCAAGGAACTATCCGAAAATGAACTGACCCTTTACTGTCCACAACAACACCAGAGAAAGTCCTAGTTATATCTCTACTATTTTTATGATCATTCTTTTTTTTTACTGTTTGTTTTTTTCTTTGTTTTTAACATTTTTTAATTTTTAAGTCCTATATTTCTCCTTTAATTTTAATTTTTATAAACTACTATTACTTTTCAAAAAAAGACTCTATTTTTAAAGGAAACTTCATATATATATTTTTAAATAATTCTTATGACTTTGTTTTTTTATTTTTCTTATTTTCTTTAATATTGTATTTTGAAAATCCAACTTCTCTAGATTTTTAATCTTTGCTTTTTGCTATTTGTTATCAATTTTGTACCTTCAAAAACCCAATCTTCAGTATCCATGTTTACTTGAGAGTGAGGTTACTGGCTTGACTGCCCTCTCCTTCTTTGGACTCTCCTTTTTCTCCACCAGGTCGCCTCTGTCTCCTCCCTTCCCCTTCTCTTCTCTACCCATCTCTGTGAATCTCTGTGTGTTCCAGACGATGGAGAACACTTAGGGAACTGGTTACTGGCTGGATCTGTCTCTCTCCTTTTCATTCCCTCTTTTATCCTCTTGGCCACCTCTGTCTACTTCCTCACTCTGCTCTTCTCTGTATAACTCCATGAACATCTCTGAGCGGTCCAGACTATGGAGCACACATAAAGAAATTATTACTGGCTAGCTTGCTCTCTCCTCTTTTGATTCCACCTCATCTCATTTGGGTCACCTCTAACTCCCACCTCCCTCTTCTCTTCTCCATGTAACTCTGTGAACCTCTCTGGTAGTCCCTCAATGTGGAGAAACATTTCATCTTTAACCTAGATATTTTATCAATAGTGCAGTATAGAAGGAGAAGTCTTGAGACTACTGTAAAAATAAAACTGAATACCAGAGGCAGGAGGCTTTAGTACAAATCCTGAGAACATCAAAGAACTCCTGACTCCAGGGAACATTAATAGATAGAAGCTCATCAAATGACTCCATACCTACACTGAAACCAAGCACCACCCAAGGGCCAAAAAGTTCCAGAGCAAGACATACCATGCAAATTCTCCAGCAACACAGGAACACAGCCCTGAGCTTCAATATACAGGCAGCTCAAAGTTACTCCAAAACCATTGACATCTCATAACTCATTACTGGACACTTCATTGCACTACAGAGAGAAGAAATCCAGCTTCACTTACCAGAAAACCAACACAAGCTTCCCTAACCAAGAAATCTTGACAAGCCACTGATACAACCCCATAGCAAGGAAACTCCATAATAAAGACAACACCACAACTGCCAGAAGCAGCAATATAAACAAGATGAACAGACAGAGGCATNCTACAGAGAGAAGAAATCCAGCTTCACTTACCAGAAAACCAACACAAGCTTCCCTAACCAAGAAATCTTGACAAGCCACTGATACAACCCCATAGCAAGGAAACTCCATAATAAAGACAACACCACAACTGCCAGAAGCAGCAATATAAACAAGATGAACAGACAGAGGCATACCCAGAAGGTAAAGAAACAGGATAAATGCCCACCAAACCAAACCAAAGAGGAAGAGATAGGGAATCTACCTGATANAGAAAGTGTTATAGTTAAAGAGATTTTCTTTTCTCCATTGTATATTCTTGCCTCCTTTGTCAAAGATAAGGTGTCCATAGGTGCATGGATTTATCTCTTGGCTTTCTATTTTGTTCCATTTATCTATATTTCTGTCTTTGTGCCAGTACCATACTGTCTTGATGACTATAGCTTTGCAGTATACCCTGAAGTCAGGCAGGTTGATTCCTTCAGTTCCATTCTTCTTTTTCAAGATTACTTTGGCTATTCCATTTTTTTTTAATTTCCATACAAATTGTGAAATTTTTTGTTCTAATTGTCTGAAAAATACCATTGATAGCTTGATAGGGATTGCATTGAATCTATAGATTGCTTTGGGTACTATACTCATTTTCATTATATTGATTCTTCCAGTCCATGAACATGGTATATTTCTTCATCTATTTGTGTCACCTTTGATGTCTTTCACCAGTGTTTTATAGTTTTCTATATATAGGTCTTTTGTTTCTTTAGGTAAATTTATTCCTAAATATTTTATTCTTCTCATCGCAATGGTGAATAGAATTATTTCCTTAATTTCTCTTTCTGTTTTCTCATTGTTAGTGTATAGAATGCAAGGGATTTCTCTGTGTTAATTTTACATCCTGAAACTTTACTCTATTCNATATAGGTCTTTTGTTTCTTTAGGTAAATTTATTCCTAAATATTTTATTCTTCTCATCGCAATGGTGAATAGAATTATTTCCTTAATTTCTCTTTCTGTTTTCTCATTGTTAGTGTATAGAATGCAAGGGATTTCTCTGTGTTAATTTTACATCCTGAAACTTTACTCTATTCATTGATTAGGTCTAGTAATTTTCTGGTGGAGTCTTTAGGGTTTTCTATGTAGAAGATCATGTCATCTGCAAACAGTGAGCGTTTTACTTCTTTTCCAATCTGGTTTAATTTTATTTCTTTTTCTTCTCTGGTTGAAGGGCTAAAACTTCCAAAACCATGTTGAATAGTAGTGGTGAGAGTGGAAAACCTTGTCTTGTTCCTGATTTTAGGGGAAATCCTTTCAATTTTTCACCATTGGAGATAATGTTTGCTGTGGGTTTGTCATATATGGCTTTTTATTATGTTGAAGTATATTACTTCTCTTCCTGCTTTCTGGAGGGTTTTTAATTATAAATGGATATTGAATTTTGTCAAAAAAAGCTTTCTATGCATCTATTGGAATAATATAATTTTTATCTTTCAATTTGTTAATGTGGTGTATTACACTGATTGATTTGTGAATATCGAAGAATCCTTGCTTCTGTGAGATAAAACCCACTTGGTCATGATGTATGACCTTTTTAATATTTAGATTCTGTTTCCTAGAATTTTGTTAAGGATTTTTGAGTCTATGTTCATCAGTGATATTTCCCTGTAGTTTTCGTTTTCTGTGACATCTTTGGCTTTGGTATTAGAGTGATGGTGGCCTCTTAGAATGAGTTTGGAAGTTTACTTTCCTCTACAATTTTCTGGAAGAGTTTGAGTAGGATAGATGTTAGGTCTTCTCTAAATTTTTGGTAGAATTCATCTGTGAAACCATATGGTCCTGGTCTTTTATTTGTTGGAAGATTTCTGATTACAGGTTTGATTTCCATGCTATTAATGGGTCTGTTAAGATTTTCTGTTTCTTCTTGGTTCAGTTTTGTAAGTTACACTTTTCTAAGAATTTGTCCACTTCTCCCAAGTTGTCCATTTCTTTGACATATAGTTTCTGATAGTGGTCTCTTATGATCCTTTGTATTCCTGTGTTGTTGTCTGTTGTGATTTCTCCATTTTTGTTTCCAATTTTGTTGATTTGCTTCTTCCTTTGTTTCTTGATGAGTCTGGCTGTTGGTTTGTCTATTTTGTTTATCTTCTCGAAGCACCAGCTTTTAGCTTTGCTGATTTTGGTTATGATCTCCTTTGTTTATTTTTCATGTATTTCTGTCCTAATTTTTATAATTTCTTTCCTTCTACTATCCCTGGGATGCATCATTTCTTCTTTTTCTAGTTGATTTAGGTGTAGAGATAGGTAATTTATTTGATTTCTCTCTTGTTTCTTGAGCTAGGATTGTATTGCTATGATCCTTTCCCTTAGCACTGTTTTTATTGACTCCTATTGGTTTTGGGTTGTTGTGTTTTAATTTTCATTCATTTCTATCCATGTTTGGATTTCATTTTTGATTTCTTCTGTGATTTTTTGGTTATTCAGAAGTGTTTTTTTTAGCTTCCAAATGTTTGAATTTTTAATATTTTTTTCCCCTGTAGTTGACATTTAATCTTACTGCATTGTGATCAGAAAAGATGCTTGAGATGACTTCAATTCTTTTGAAATTACCAAGGCTAGATTTATGGCCTAGGATGTGATCTATCCTGGAGAAGGTTCCAGGTGCACTTGAGAAAAATGCGAAATTCCTTGTTTTAGGGTGAAATGTCTTGTAAGTTATGTCTATCTGGTCCATTGTATCATTTAAATTTTGTGTTTCTTTGTTAATTTTCTGTTTAGTTGATCTATCCATAGGTGTGAATGGGGTATTAAAATCTCCCACTATTATTTTGTTACTGTTAATTTCCCCTTTAATTTGCCTTACATATTGCAGTGCTCCTATGTTGGGTGCATATAAGCATTGTCTTCTTCTTGGATTGATCCTTTGATCATTATGTAGTGTCCTTCTTTGTCTCCTTTCATGGCCTTTATTTCAAAGTCTATTTTATCTGATATGAGTATTGCTGCTCCTGCTTTCTTTTGGTCTCCATTTGCATGAAATATTTTTTTCTAGCCCTTCACTTTCAGTCTAGGTTTGAGGTGGGTCACGTAGAAGCATACATAAGGGTCTTGTTTTTGTATCCATTCAGCCAATCTTTGTCTTAGTAAGTATGACCCCATTGCCATTTACTTTGCTGTTTTGGGTTCGAGTTTATACACCTTTTCTGTGTTTCCTGTCTAGAGAAGATTCTTTAGCACTTGTTGAAGACCTGGTTTGGTGGTGCTGAATTCTGTCGGCTTTTGCTTGTCTGTAAAGCTTTTGATTTCTCCTTCATATTTGAATGAGATCCTTGCTGGGCATAGTAATCTGGGTTGTAGGTTTCTCCCTTTCATCATTTTGAGTATGTTCTGCCCTTCCCTTCTGGTTTGTAGAGTTTCTATTGAGAGATCAGCTGTTATCCTTATGGGGATCCCCTTGTGAGTTATTTGTTATTTTTCTCTTGCTTCTTTTAATATTTGGTTTCTTTGTGTTTTATCTTCATTAATTTGATTAATACATGTCTTGGGATGTTTTGCCTTGGGTTTATCCTGTTTGGGACTGGGTTTCGTGGACTTGGTTGATGTTTCCTTCCCAATTTTAGGGGACTTTTCAGCTATTAATTCCTCAAGTATTTTCTCTTGGCCTTTCTTTTTGTCTTCTTCTTCTGGGACTCCTATGATTCGAATATTGGGGCATTTAACATTGTCCCAGAGGTTCCTGACATTGTCCTCATTTCAATTGTATTTTTTTTCCTTTTTCCCTCTCTGTTTCATTTATTTCCACCATTCTATCTTCCACCTCACTTAGCCTATCTTCTTCCTCAGTAATTCCACTGTTGCTTCCCTCCAGAGTGTTTTTGATCTCAGTTATTGCATTATTCATTCTTTATTGATTCTTTTTATTTCTTCAAGGTCCTTGTTAAACATTTCTTGCATCTTCTCAATCCTTATTTCCAGACTATCTGTAACTCCATTTTGTTTTCAAGATTTTGGATCATTTTGATTATCATCATTCTGAATTCTTTTTCAGGTAGATTCCCTAACTCCTCCTCTTTTGTTTGGTTTGGTGGGCTTTTATCATGTTCCTTTACATGCTTAACATTTCTCTGCCTTTTCATCTTATTTAGGTTGCTGTGTTTGGGGTGGCCTTTCTGTATGCTGAAAGTTTGTGGTTCCTCTTTATTGTGGAGTTTCCTCCCTGTGGGTGGGGTTGGCTGAGTGACTTGTCAAGGTTTCCTGGTTAAGGAAGCTTCCATTGGTATTCTGGTGGGTGGAGCTGGACTCTTCTCTCTGGATTGCAATGAATTGTCCTGTAGTGTGTTTTGAGGGGACTATGGGTTTGATGTGACTTTTGGTGGCCTGTAATTTTGTTCTCAGGGTTATGTTCCTGTGTTGTTGGAGAATTAGCTTGGTATGCCTTGCTCTGAAACTTGTTGGCTCTTGATTGGAGTGTGATTTCATTGTAGGTTTGGAGGCTTTTGGATGAGGTGTTGTCAATTAATGGTCTGTGGAGTCACGAGTTTTCTGGTATTCTCAGGTTTTGGATTTAAGCTACTATCTCTGTCTTTCAGTTTTACTCTTACAGTAGCCTCAGGACTTCTCCATCCATACAGCACTGATGATAAGACATCTACATTAATGGTGGAAACATTCTCCACACTGAGGGACACCCAGAGATATTCACAGAGTTACATGGAGAAGAGAAAAAGGAGAAAGGAAATAAAGGTGACCAGGAGGAGAAGAGGGGGAGTCAAAAGGAGAGAGACAGATCTAGCCAGTAATCAGTTCTCTAAGTGTTCTCCACAGCCCAGAACACCCAAAGAGATTCACAGAGTTAGCTAGAGAAGAGAAGGGAGAAGGTGGAGATCAAGGTGACCTGGGGGAGAAAAAGGAAAGTCAAAAAGGGAGAGAGCAGTCAGGCAGGAATCACACTCCTACATAAAAATGGGTACTGAAGATTGGGTTCTTAAAAGTACAAAATTAATAAGAAATACCAAAAAACAAAGATTAAAAATCTAGAGTAGAGGTTAGACTCTCAAAAACACAATATGAAAAAAGAAAGCAAAATCACAAAAATTAAAAAAAAATATGTGAAATTTGCTTTAAAAATATATTCTTTTTTGCAAGGTAAAAGTAGGTTATAAAAATGAAAATTAAAGGAGTAATAAAGAACTTAAAAATTTTAAAAATTTTAAAAATGGTAATAGTAAAGTATACCTAGGAATTTCTTTGTACCTGTTGAGGGCAGTGTGGGGTCACATCAGTTTCAGATAGTTCCTTGTTTGAGCTTATACTTCTTCTCAATATCTACAGGTCCCTTCCAATATAGTCAATGCTAACTATAGGGTTTTACTTTGTTGCACCTCTCTCTTTTAAAGTGGTTCCCCCTTCTATGTTTATTTTGGCTTTCTCTGTTTGCAAGTCTCTTCAGTATCTGACTTCCGCCCTGACACAAGGGGGAAAAGGTAGTCACTTATTTAGGCTCACTTGTTCAGCTGTGCTGTGGAGAGGTAGGAACTCTGCAAACAAACGCCACTGGTGTGTGTGGGGAGTGCTCTCTGTGTCTGAGCCATACTAGGTTTTCCCCTGCTCGTGGTGTGTGTGCTTTCCTGGTCTACACTGCTCAGGCTCCCGGTTGCTCTATAAAGGAACTGTGTAAAGCAGGCCCTGGGTTGCATGCACTTCCCAGGTCTAAGCTGCTCATGTTCAGGTTCTCAGGTAGTCCAGAAAGGCACAGAGTATGTTGGGCCTGCGTTTTGTGCCCTTCCCAGGTCCAAGCAGCTCAGGCTACTAGGTGCTTGGTGAACACACTCTCCCTATGTGGGGTGGTGACTCTTATCACTTCCTTGGTCCTGGCCCTTGGTTTCCCGAGTGTCCAGTGGGAATGCCATCTCAGGTGTGCCGTGTGTCTTCTCTGTGGAACTGATCTCTGACTGCCACCCTTCAGGTGGATGTCAACCATCCAGGATCCCAGGAAGACTTGGTTAGCACCTGGGAGCTTGCTCATATTTGATAGAGGGGCTGTTTGTCCCTTGCTTTCTGGCTCTGGCTGTCTCCCACCTGCCTCTCTCCCCCTGGTGGGAGATGGGCCAGTCCGCTGCCGGCTAGCTCTCCTCTGGTATTATATCCTTTGTTCACTTTTCGTGGGAAAGTTCTCTCTTTCTCTCTGTTTCCTCCTTTTCTTTTTCTCTTTCTCTGGCCATTCCGCAATTTGTGTTTCTGTCTTGAGTTAGCTCCCTCAGATTGCCCTCAGGGCATTCAGGCCAGGTCCTTACCCTAAGCAATGCAGCCTGAGCCTCTCTGTTCAGCCCCTGCTTGCTGGTGGTGGTCGTGAGCATCTGAGCTACTTCTCTGCTGGGAGTTGTGATTAGGGATGTTTATCTGTGGGTTTTATTTATTTTTTCCCTTCGGTTTATGTTACCCTGAGATTCCAAAACTCCCCACAGACCCACTGGTGAGAGGGTTTACTGATGTTTGGAAAGTTCTCCTCTTTTACAACTCCCTCTTCAGGTGGATCTCTGTTCCTAAATCTTTTGTCTCTCTTTTTATCTTTTATATTTTGTCCTACCTCCTTTCAAAGAAAATGGGCTGAATTTCTGGGTGCCTGGTGTTCTCTGCCAGTATTCAGAAGGTGTTTTGTGGTATTTTCTCAACTTTCAAATGATCTTTGAATGAATTTGGGGGGGGAAAAGTTGTCTCCCCATCCTATTCCTCTGCCATCTTAGGACCGTCGCCTCTAGCCATTGACTCTTAAATGGATGATATGCTAGTTGAAACAATGAAACACTGAATGACAAATTCCCCAAGAGCAATAGAGGAAAGTTCTGAGCTAGTTTTACAAGGTGCCTCCCTGTACCACTGAGATGCAGCTAGTAGCTGGTTTGGCATAGATTTGGAAAGAAAGCTTATATCATATCATTTCCAGGCATGATTTCCTGACTATGAGGGTTATTATCAATTACATATGGAATAGGTGCTTGCTGCTATAACTTTAGAGTGCTGAAGGCTGACACAGCAGAAGGCAAGTGGACTTTCATGCAAACTATTTTAGGACATTTTCTCAATTCTTGATCAGTGAATGGATGGAGTGAGATAATTCTCTTGTAACACAATAATGAAGGGAAGCCTAGAGGTCATGATCCTTTACTTGGATCTTGGTAACATGAGCAAGTGAAGTAAAACTGACTTCCAAGTAGATAAGATCCATATAACTCTGATTCATTAAGGCTCAGTACCCATGCCATGATTGTATTGTTTAGCTCCCACAGGTTTTTGAAACACAAACTAAGAAGTGTAATTCCCTTTTCAGTGTTTTTGTTCCCCTCACTTTACCACCTTGAATGTGTTATTCTGAATCCTTGATATGTGTACTAAAGCTCATGGAAAGTTCACATATCCTGCTAAAGTCACCTTTCTTCTCTTGGTCTACATATACTGCTCAGTAAAATGGCAGTGATGCCCAATAATATTACTGTTACACTCTGAGGGACAAAGCAACCTTGGTTCTTGCCTTTAAGTATGATGAGTGAAA
>SJYA01005615.1:99193-104193 GCA_006410615.1 Neotragus moschatus | reverse complement strand
AAATTGTTGAATTATTGCCCTCCAGGTTCATAATTTTTCAACTATCCATTACCACCTTTCATATGGTGGAGTGCGAGGATTCAAAAGGTCATTTTGTTCTTCAATTGCCAATATCTCCTCCCCCATGTCATGCAGAATTGGCTTTAGGGAAACGAAAAATAGCTCTGCGAATGTGGAATTTGCTCCAGGACTTATATATTCCTAGGAAAATGGACAATTTTCTAGGGTATGTCATTTTTTTGGAATCAAAATTTAACATCAAATTTGGATCAAATACTGCAAAGATACTCCTGAGTATCAAAGGAACAAGCATAACAACTAGTGATATAAATACCAGCTGTCACTGAATAGTCTCCTAACATGATCCCAAATATATACTATGGACCTCTGCATTTCTATCCAAGGAGTGGAATGCCATAAATCCCTCAGAATAAGCTATAGAAGAAAGCTAAAAACTGTAAAACTAAAAACATCACTCTGAAGTTACTAATGTGACCAGTTTTAATATGAACCTCGTCATGGGATTTATACAATAAAAATGACTTAAATAACAAATCAGTGTACATAAAACTTAAAATTGAGTTCCTTTTTCTTTTCTTAAAATGAATATTGACATAGAAGACATGTAATTTAAGTCTCAAGCTATTAATAGAAAGTGATGGCCAGTTGATTGAACTTACTTCTGATAAGTCAGGAATGATGTTGATCCTGAACTGCACAGTGAAGAAAAACAAATTAGAGACTAAAACATAATACATTCAAACCTTGGAAAAAGCTCCAAAATGCTGAAATGATTCAGCTCATCTTTTTCTAGGTATGTCATTAAACTGACATTTCATGTTTTCCTAGGTATGTCATGACTTCATAAAATATAGTATCTTTTACTGTGGCTATACTATCTAAAGAGTGAAAATGAAATTGAAGAAAGTGAAGTCACTCAGTTCTGTGACCCCATGAAGTGTAGCCTACCAGGATCCTCCGTCCATGGGATTTTCCAGGCAAGAGTATTGGAGTGGGTTGCCAAGTAAGGTAAGTTAAATTACATCAGTTTTATTTAATTAGCTTTCAGTTCATTTCAGTTGCCTAGTTGTGTCCAACTCTTTGCGACCCCATGGACTATTTGCACACCAGGCCTCCCTGTCCATCACCAAGTCCCAGAGTTTACTCAAACTCATGTCCACTGAGTCGCTGATGTCATTCAACCATCTCATCCTCTGTCGGCCCCTCTTCCTCCCACCTTCAATCTTTCCCAGCATCAGAGTCTTTCCAAATGAGTCAGCTCTTCACATCAGGTCGCCAAAGTATTGGAATTTCAGCTTCAACATCAGTCCTTCCAATGGATATTCAGGGCTGATTTCCTTTAATCAGCTGTATTGAGGTAACAATTTAGAGTAGTAAAATTCATCTATTTTAAGTGTAAAATTTGATGAATTTTGACAAAAGTATACTATTGTATGACTAATACCATAATCAAAACACAGAAATTTTTATCAATTCAACATGTTCCATCACGTCACTTTGCAGTAAATCCCTTATCCTGAAAATGGGTCACTGCTTTTTGTCACTGTAAATATGCTTCTTCTCAAATTGCATATAAATAGAATCATACAGTATATATACATAGAATTTTGTGTGTGTGATTTCTTTCATCTATACTGTTACCTGTATCAATAGGCCATTCTTCTACTGGATTAATATAATATGTTGGTCTATTTACCAGTTGATGGGTAACTGGACTGTTTCCACTTTTTGGCTGCTATGACTAATGCTGCTATGAACATTCATGTATAATTTTTGGTGTGTGCATGTGTTCTCATTTCTCTTGATTTTTAACTTGGAATGGACTAGCTAGATCAAAGGATAAGCATATGTTTAACGTTATAAGAAACTAATTATTTCTGGAAGTTGTATGATTTTTACACTAGCACAGGTAATTTGAGAATTCCAGTTTTGCCACACCCTAACAAACACTTGGTATTGTCAGTCTTTCATTTTGGTCTTTCTAGTGAGTGTGTTGTGGTATGTCATAGAGATTTTTAATTTGTAATGCTCTTAAATAATGAGAAACTTTTCATGTGCTTTTTTGTCATTTTAAAATATTTTGAGGACATGTTTATTCAGATCTTGTGTCTATTTTCTTATCATGTTGTTTGTCTTCTTTCGAATTGTAAGAGATATTTATAAATTTTGCATAAAATCCTTTGCCAGATACATGTTTTGCAAATATTTTCTTCCAGTCTATAGCTTGTCTTTTCATTTTCTTAACATTGGCTATTGAAGAGTAGATATTTTTAGCTGAGATAAAGTCCATATTATCTTTTTTCCTTTTTGTATTTTGTTTGAGAAATTTTGGTCTAATTCAAAGTCTCAAAGATTTTCTTCCGTAGTTTCTTCTAGAGGATATATAGTTTTAGGTTTATATATGCAAGTGTTAGTCGCTCAATTGTGCCCAACTCTTTGCAACCCCATGGACTGCAGCCCTCTGTCCATGAAATTTTCCAGGCAAGGATACTGGAGTGGGTTTATATATGGGTACACGCTATATCTCAAGTAAATTTTGTAGATGGTGTGAGGTGAGGATCAGTGATTTTTGTATATAGGGCTTCTTGGATAGCTCAGCTAGTAAAGAATCCTGCTGCAATGCTGGGATCTTGGTTTGATTCCTGGGTCAGGAAAATCTCCTGAAGAAAGGATAGCTACCCACTCCAGTATTCTTGCGCTTCCCTGATGACTCAGTTGGTAAAGAATCTTCCTGCAATGTGGGAGACCTGGGTTTGATCCCTGGGTTGGGAAGATCCCTTGGAGAAGGGAAAAGCTATGCACTCCAGTACTCTGGCCTGGAGAATTACATGGACTGTATAGTCCATGGGGTCACAAAGAGTCGGACACAACTGAGCCACTTTCACGTCTGATCATTCAAGTATAATTTGTTTAAAAGAATATCCTTTACTCTTTGAATTACTTTGATCTTTTGTTGAAAATTATTTAACCTATGTACAGGACTGTTTGTTCTGTTACACTGAACTACTTGTCTATCTTTTCACTGATATAACACAGACTTGATTATTGCAGCTTTATAGCAAGTTTTAAAATCAAGTAGTTTAAATCTTTTTTGCTCTTATTCAAAGTTTTTTTGAATATCTTAATTTCTTTGCATTTCCATAAAAATGTCAAAGTTAGCTTGTCTTGTTCTATAAACAAAACTGCTAGAATTTTCATTTTAATTGTGTTGTATCCATATATAATTTCAGTAGAATTCATACTTCAACAAAGTTGTGTCATCCACTCATGAACATGGTATATATTCCACTTACTGAGGACTTTAACTTATCTAAGCAATATTTAATAATTTTCAGTGTTCCTAAACATAGGGGGGAAATATCCAGTGTTTCTCTAATAAGTATGAAGTAGATACCCTTTTTTCATGCTGAGAGTTTTTTAAATCATCAGTGGGTGTTTTATTTTGTCAAAAAAATTTGCTTGCCTTAATTTTTGCAGGCCTGAAAAATATCTGTAATTTTTCTTAAGACAGTTACTATGTTGGATTATATTGATAAATTTTTCAAATTTTGATCTAGCTTTGCATTGTTGGCATAAAACCCACTTGGTTTTGATGTCTTATACAGAATAATAATGGATTCCCTCTGCTAATATTTCATTGAGAATTTTTATGTCTATGTTCATGAGGGATATTAATCTATAGTTTTCTTTTTGCTGTGATCTCCCCATTTGGTTTAGCATTGGAATAATGTAAAGCTTATAAACTGAACTGAGAAGTAATTCCTCTACTTCTATTTTCTGAAATTTAATGTGTAATACTGAAGATATTTCTTTTTTAAATAGGCCTAGAAATTTCTTTCTTTTTAAATTTACTACAAATTTTATTTCTTTAATAGGTATAGGGTTAGTCAAATTATCTATTTAATTATGGGTGAGTTGTAGTATTTTATGATAGCCTAGCAGTTGTTTCTTTTGATATAAGTTGTTAATTTTTTTGTGTAGAGTTGTTTACAATATTTCTGTATTATTCTTTTCAATATCTTTGCATTCTCTAGTGACATTCTTTTTTTCCATTCCTGATATTGGTAATTTATGCCTTTACTCTTTTTTCTTCATCAGTATTGCTTGAGGTTTACCAATTTTATTGATCTTTCCAAGAAACATATTTTGAATTAATTGCAATTTTCTGTTGTTTTTCTGTATTGAGTTTATTGATTTCAGCTCTTCTCTTATTTCTTTCCTTGCTCATGTTTTGGGTTTATCTTTCTCTTCCTTTCCTAGTTTCTTCAGGTGGAAACTCAGATTATTGATTTTTGACTTTTTTCTTTTCTAACGGTTGTTGTTGTTCAGTCACCAAGTCATGTCCAACTCTTTGCTACCATATAGACTATAGCATGCGAGACCTCCCTGTCCTGTATGATCATTTAATATAATTTTTCTTTTAAAGCATTGCTTTAGCAAGTCTCACAAAGTTCGACGTTGTATTCTAAGTTCAAATTTAGCAGTATATTGTTTAATTTTGAATTGATTAGAGATTTTAACTTCATATTTGTTTCAGATTTTTAGTTTGATTACATCATGGTCAGAGGAGACATACTTTATATGATTTCAGTTTCTAAATATTTGCTGTTTTGTTTTATAACAAAATATGGTTTATCCTGGTGAATGTTTCATATGCTGTTTAACTGACTATGTATTCTGCTATTGATGAATGGAGTGTTATATAATTGCCAGTGCAATTATTTGTGTCATTCCGTTATATATTTTTGCCAAACATGTATCTACTAGTTCTATCATAGAGGAGCGTTGAAGTTGTATTTTGAATTGTGATAACTTCTTGGTGAAGTGACCCATTTATCAATATGTGATGTCTGTTTTTATCTTTTAATTTTGTTCATTCTAAAGTCTACTTTCATATTAATATAAGCATATCGGCTTTCTTTTGAGTTTGTATGCTATATCTTTTCTCTTTAACATGTCAATACCAATATATTTAACAT
>SJYA01005615.1:72802-84795 GCA_006410615.1 Neotragus moschatus | reverse complement strand
AAAAATTTGGAGGAGATATTACAAATCCTTTATACATAAAATTCACCAGGACAGCTTATTATTTGGAGAGTATACAGATAATTTTAAAATGTAAAAAACTTTTTTATATGAGTAATGTTCTTCTAGTTATTTTTCCTGAAGAGGCAATACAGTGTAATGGAAATGACATTCAATATGAAGTCAAAGAACTGAGTTTAAAATCAGATGTTCCTATAGCCATCATTTAAAAGTGGACATTTAATTTTCAAATACATGGGGTTTTTAAGTAAATAAAGTAAAATAAAATGAATAACCAACAAGGATCTACCGTATAACACAGGGAACTCTGCTCAATGTTATGTAAAAATCTAAATGGGTAAATAATTTGAAAAATAATAAACACATATACATGTATAACTGAATCACTCTAATGTGCACTTGAAACTATCACACCATTGTTCATCAACTCTGCTCTAATATAAAATTTAAAAGTTAATAAATTAAAAAAAAAACAGATCTTTCTGTATTCCCACAAGCCTTACCTTTTAGGGGTCTGTTTTCTCTTCTGTTAAATGGGGATTATACTAACAAATAACTAACAGACCTATTGTAGAACCAAATAAACTTATGACGTATGTGAAAGGACTTTGTTGAGTATAAAACAAATATTAGTTATAACTATGCTGCTGCTGCTAAATCGCTTCAGTCATGTCTGACTCTGTGAGACCCCATAGACGGCAGCCGACCAGGCTCCTCCATCCATGGAAGTTTCAGGGCAAGAGTACTGGTGTGGGTTGCCATTGCCCTCTCTGAGATATAACTATCAGTTCACTTCAGTCGCTCAGTCATCTCAGACTCTTTGCGACCCCATGAATCACAGCACACCAGGCCTCCCTGTCCATCACCAACTCCCAGAGTTCACNTAGAGCAGAAAAGGATGTTTTTCTGGAAGTCTCTTGCATTTTCCATGATCCAGCGGATGTTGGCAATTTGATCTCTGGTTCCTCTGCCTTTTCTAAAACCAGCTCGAACATCTGGAAGTTCACAGTTCACATATTGCTGAAGCCTGGCTTGGAGAATTTTGAGCATTACGTTCCTAGCATGCGAGATGAGTGCAATTATGTGGTAGTTTGAACATTCTTTGGCATTGCCTTTCTTTTGGATTAGAATGAAAACTGACCTTTTCCAGTCCTGTGGTAATAACTATAAGTAATAATAAATTTTATGCACAACATTATTTTTTTTTTTTTAGGAAGGATTTCATAGGGCCTGGACCCCATCTTAGGCCTGTTCATGCTGATCATGCTCGGCCACCTCTCCAACGGACTCTGGACTCTGCTTAGTGCCTATGGAAACTACAATAGAAGGATAAGACCCCTTCTGGACAGGGGAATCTTGAAGATCACATCCAGGTTACTCATCGCCTAAGTGAAAACATACTCTAATCACCCCTGTCTCTGGACAGGTCATAAATTCTTTCTGTATCTATGGGAGTGTAACAGCAGGCTTATTGATTATTGACTGTTTAAACACCTAACACTTGATAACACTTGAATAATGGGGTTATTGTGATTGTATTTACCCTTCCTTTGTTTTATGTAAGTCTCAAGGAAATTGGGGTGGTGGGTCCAGACATGTACACATGGGGTATAAAAGATTTTCACAAATGCTGGTTGGGGTCCTTGGCTAGGAGGACCTTGTGCCCGCCGATGTAATAAACTGTACTCCACTAATCTGCATTGTCCTTCTGAGTGAGTTTGTTTCCCAGAACACGTGGCTATAACATTTGGTGCATTGGCCGGGAAACTCCTCACTTTGAGCAGACAGGTCTCATTTGAGGCCACCCTGAGGCTTTGTGGCTTGAATCTCCTAGAGGGGGGGAAGGCGCCTCACCCCTCTGGAAGAATTCAGCCTTTCAATGCCCAGTTTCTTCACTTTAGCATGTAGTGAACTGCAGCAAGGGAATTGAGCACTCAGGTGAAGAAAAACTCACCTGGCAGGGTAGAAAAGGGGCCCTGATCACCCCCTTTGGAGGGACTAGAAGGAGCACAGACCCACAGGATCCTGCAATAGGCAGGCAACAGCAATTACTTGGTATACAGGTCGACAAGCATGCTATGGTTTAGGAAGGAAATTTGTGAAGGTCTTTTAGGAGGTGTGTCCATGCTATCTCTGGGACAATTATTACCAGCGATCACCAGGGGACTTTTAGGATAGGAAACTGGTCCTTGTATACCCATATTCTGCCCTCCCCCAGGTGGTGTCCCGTCTGCTGTGAAATTTTTGACCCCCTCGGAATTGTTAGGCTAGAAGGAGGGGGATACATAAGTGAGTATAAATTGGCTTTTTCAGAGATGGCCTGGGACGTGGGATATTTAACCCACCTGTGTTTTCATCCGCACCTGATCAAGCCCACCAAGGCAGAATGGACTTTAAGGGAGAAACAGTCCTGGACCACGTGGTGTTCTGGTTTAGCTATGCTGACCAGCAAGTGAAGGCACGCCAATCCCCCTTTTCCCTCTGGGATCTGGCAGGTAAGGCTCTTCTCACCCCAATTAAGTAGGAGGCAGAATGACAATTTAAGTGTCATTGAGTTGAAATATCAAAAGTACATAGGGTACTGAGAACTTCGTAGACAGAACAAAAAGAAAAAGTAGAAGAAGGCCCGAGAAGGTAAACAAGATGAGGGGAAGTGAATCGAAGGCAACTGTATTGGAGTGCATGATTAAAATTTTTAAAAAGGGATTCAGTTCAGTTCAGTCGCTCAGTCGTGCCCGACATTTTGCGACATGAATCGCAACACACCAGGCCTCCCTGTCCATCACCAACTCCCGGAGATCACTCAGACTCACGCCCATGAGTCAGTGATACCATCCAGCCATCTCATCCTCAGTCATCCCTTTCTCCTCCTGCCCCCAATCCCTCCCAGCAGCAGAGTCTTTTCCAATGAGTCAACTCTTCGCATGAGGTAGCCTAACTACTGGAGCTTCAGCTTCAGCATCATTCCTTCCAAAGAAATCCCAGGGCTGATCTCCTTCAGAATGGACTGGTTGGATCTCCCTGCAGTCCAAGGGAATCTCAAGAGTCTTCTCCAACACCATAGTTCAAAAGCATCAGTTCTTCGGCGCTCAGCCTTCTTTACATTAGGAGGAGACTATGGGGTAAAGATGAAGCTAACTGTCTCCACATACTCTGTGAGGTTGAATGCCCCCCTATGGGAGTAAGATACAGTAGTCACAGGAGAGCCAGGACACCCAGATCAATATCCATATATTGACTCATGGCTAGGCTTAGCTCAAGACCCTCCTACTTGGACAAGGTTCTGTATCCAGAAGGGAAAGGGAAAAACATTAATGGCACAAAGATTGACTGATGATAAAAAAGGAAATTCTACAGGATTTGGATGGGGGTGACCTGACCCCTCCCCCATACTAGATAATGACGTGCCTGCCTCCCAGTGCTCCACCAGGACCTGAGGCCGCCTTAATGCCCGATCCAGGGCCAGGTAAATTCCTGCAGCAGCCGCTGCTCCTCCGCCAGCTCTCCCAGAGGTTGTAGAGTCGCCATCTCGGCAGGCTGTGATCCTGGTGACAGAAGTCTCTGGCCAACACTTCCTGGATCCAGCTCCAGCTGAACGGCCCAAGCTATACCCACCTTTCCCGGTGAATACTGACAAGAAGGGGAGGGAAACGTTGGAAGTAAGCAGAGACTGTGCTGGCCAGAGAGCCAGAGAGAATGAAGAAAAAAAAAAAAAAAAACAGACAAGAGATTTGCAATGCTAGCTCCTGCTCTGGGAAAGTATATCTCAGGCCCTCTGGAAAACCTCCTCTGCACCAGGGACAAGACAGTCCTTCAACTGGTCCCAACGGAGGCCCCGGGCCCTGTTACAGCCAAACCAGTGTGCCTGGTGCCAAGGTTTTGGCCACTGGAAAAATAAATGCCCCAAGGCAAGGAAAGAAGAGAAAGCTCCCACAGTTGTGGGGCTTGCTGACTTGGAAATTAAATAGGGCTGCCGGGGCTCAGAGATATCAGGTCCCCAAGAGCCCATGGTAACCTTAAAACTGAGGGACCAAAACATTGACTTCACGGCGGATACAGGAACAGAACTGTCTGTAGTAACAAAACCTGTGACACCACTCTCCAAAAAGACTACCGCTGTAACTAGGGTATCGGGAGAAGAGATGATTAAATCATTTTGCCAGCCCAAAAAATGCCAGATGAGGGACGGGAAGTGATTCGTGAATTCCTCTACATTCCTGAGTGTCCAGCACCCCTGTTGGAAAGAGACTTGCTCTCCAAACCAGGAGCACAAGTGACTTTCTCCCCTGAGGAGAGGCTCACCTTCCAGATGGACACTATGGCTTACTTGCTCTCTCAGTACCACCCCAAGATGAGTGGAGGTTGCATGAGCCTCCGAAGGAAGAACCAGGTGGGCCAAAGAGCATGAGAGAGAGCTAACTCAATTATTCCCCGAGGTCTGGGTGGAAGACAAACCCCCCTCCCCCAAGGCTGGCTAAACATCAAGCCCCAGTGATAATAGAACTCAAACCAGACACCATCCTGGTTAGAAAGCGCCAGTACCTGCTACTGATAGAGGCCTGGACCGGCACACTGCCCCACATCAATAGATTGAAACAAGCGGACATTCTAGTAGAGTGCCAGTCAGCTTGGAATACGCTGATCCTGCCAGTCAAAAAGGAAGGAGGACCGGACTATAGCCCTGTATAGGATCTCAGCCTAGTCAACCAGGCTACTGTGACTTTACACCCCACTATTCCAAACTCCTATACCTTACTTAGCCTCCTCCCACTGAGGACTAGTTTATACTCGCCTAGATCTCAAGGATGCCTTCTTCTGAGTACACCTTGCCCCAGCATCACTGCCCATCTTTGCCTTTGAATGGGAAGATCTAGTTGGGGGCACCAAACAACAGCTCATCTGGACTCCCCCACAAGGTTTAAGAACACCCCAGCCATCTTTGGGGAAGCCTTGGCTTCTGACCTGAACTCATTCCATCCAGAAAAATATGGATGTTGGCTCCTACGATATGGGGATGACCTGCTGCTGGCTGCCAAGACCAAGAAAAAATGCTGGAAAGGGACAAAAGCACTGCTCCAGCTGCTGATGGAAGCAGGTTACCAGGTGTTGAAAAAGAAGGCACAGATCTACAAAGAAATATCTGAGGTTTGTTTTAAAGAGGAACACAAGATTCCAGACCCTAGCTGGGTCCTGTATACTGATGGCACTAGCCTGATAAAACAAGGACAATGGCTATCAGGTTAGCCAAAGTGGAAGAGGCCATCAAGACTGAAAAGGGATGGTGAGAATTGCCAAGTGGCAAATTATTGGTACCGGAGGGCACACAATCTGATAAGCTAAACACACCAAGCGACCCACCTAGGCCAAGCTGTCTGCTCACAGGTTAATGCTGCCTCTCGGGTATTCAGACAAAAACCTCTGGGTATTTAGCTGAAATACACACTGCCCTTTGAACACCTGGTAGTGAACTTCACTGAAATGAAACCTCACCAACACTACTATTACCTGCTGGTAATGGTATGTATGTTCTCGAGATGGGTAGAAGCATATAGCCTGAGATCCTATACAGGGCTATAGTCTTGTCCTCCTTCCTTTTTGACTGGCAGGATCAGCATATTCCAAGCCAACTGGCACTCTACTAGAATGTCCACTTGTTTCCTACCTGGAGTAAAATAGCATCAAAAGTAGCCTGGTGCCTGCTTAATGATGTAGTTCCCAGATTTGGATTTCCTACCAGCATTGGTTCAGACAATGACCCAGCTTTTGTAACAAGTGATTTACACTTGCACTGATTTAGTGCAACAAGTAAACAAAACTTTAAACATCAAATGGAAACTGCACACTGCATATAGGCCCAGAGTTCTGAGATGCTAGAATGAACCCACCGGACATTAAAAAGACTCTCCAAGTAGATCATAAAGACTGACTACTCCTGGGTGGACTTACTTCCGACAGTTCTGCTCAGACTCAGCATGACCCCACAGTCCCAAGGCTATTCTCCATACAAAATTGTGTATGGGAGGCCTCCTCCCATAATAAAGCAGGTGTCAGCAAATTTGCCTCAGGTAAGGGGGGGGATAAGATTTCACAGCAGATGGAACTGGGTAAGGTAATAAATCGGGTAACTAAGTTTGTACAAGAAAGGTTGCCATTCCCCCTTGGGGAACAGATTCATGTGTTTACGCTTGGTGACCAAGTATGGGTCAAAGATTGGAAACATGATTTGTTAGCCCCTTGGTGAAAGGGCCCTTATGTTATTTTAACTACCCCTACTGCAGTTAAAGTTGCAAGTATTATCCCTTGGATCCATCATACGAGGGTGAAGAGGACATACCACGCAGACCCAAAAAACGCTGAGCGGACTGCACAGAGGTACCCCACTGACCCTCAAGAGACTAAGACCATCCTTAAGAAGAAGGAAAAAAAGATCCGGGATGAGCCCCTTCAGGATGAAGCTGCACAATCAACTCCTGCTGCTTGGCCTCATCAACGTGATTTTGAATTTAACTTCCGTTTCAACTCAGGACAGTGTTTTCATCTCATGGGCACATTCCTTCGCAGACTTCCACAACACTTCCAACTGCCAGGTATGTAGGGCTATGCCTCTGTCAGTGATGGAGGGACTTCCTTGGTGGTTGTCACCACTCTGCCAAGGAGATTTTAAACCACTCTGCTCTTTTCTGGGATGACAAAGAGAGACCTTCTTCTCTCTTGCCAATCATAACCTCTCCTTGCTTTCTTGGTGTAAGACCTACAGTCAGTAGACTCGGGTCATGGCATTTGATATAAATGCCAGTGTAACAAAAGCTTAACCTACAACAACTTCCAGTAAGTCTACCTTATTTACATGCTAGGTGGACAAGATCCATTTTCCAATGGTATGAGTATATTGCTGCCTTATTCGTACCTTCTATAGGGACAACAGATATCATGATTAAAGTAGAGGCCTTGACTAATTTCACAAAACAGGCCCTCCTAGATAAAACAAAAGCCATTCAAGCTTTGAATGAAAAACAAATCCAAATGAGAAAAGCGGTAATTCATAATAAAATGGCTTTGAACATACTCACAGCTGCTCAAGGAGGGACCTGTGCTACAACTAAGGTTGAATGTTGTGTATCCATTCCTGACTTATCTGGCAATGTGTCGACTGCTTTAGATGACATGAAAAACCAGATAAAAACAATGTCAAATAAAAACATTCCCTTTTAGACTTTGGTCCTGTCCTGGGTGAAGAGAGACTGGTAAAAAAAACTATTATAACTGTTGTTATGGTAATCTTAATCATAATGCTTGGGCCCTGTTTCATACAATGCCTTGTAAATTTTGTAACCCAGACATTGATAGCGTTCTCTCATGTGGGTGGCTGGAGGACTAAGGTGCAATATATCTCAATAAATGGTGCTCGTTATGGAAACTAAGAACATCGAGAGAGGGGAATGAAGAAGGAATTCATAGGGCCTGGACCCCATCTTAGGCCTGTTCATGCTGATCATGCTCGGCCACCTCTCCAACGGACTCTGGACTCTGCTTAGTGCCTATGGAAACTACAATAGAAGGATAAGACCCCTTCTGGACAGGGGAATCTTGAAGACCACATCCAGGTTACTCATCGCCTAAGAGAAAACATACTCTAATCACCCCTGCCTCTGGACAGGTCATAAATTCTTTCTGTATCTATGGGAGTGTAACAGCAAGCTTATTGATTATTAACTGTTTAAACACCTAACACTTGATAACATTTGAATAATGGGGTTATTGTGATTGTATTTACCCTTCCTTTTTTTATGTAAGTCTCAAGGAAATTGGGGTGGTGGGTTCAGACACGTACACATGGGGTATAACAGATGTTCACAAATGCTGGTCAGGGTCCTTGGCTAAGAGGAGACTCTGCTTTGGGCCCGCCGGTGTAATAAACTGCACTCCACTAATCTGCATTGTCCTTCTGAATGAATTTGTTTCCCAGAACGAGTGGCTATAACATTTTCACCACAGTACTATACTGCTTGTTGGTATTTAGCTCAAGATCAGCTATAACACTCACATCTTTATCTATGATGCTGGGGATTAACCCCTCTTTCCACCTCTGTATGTATGAAGTTGAGTTTTCATATCTCTGTGACAGTTCATCCTCTTATCATTTTTTCCCTAATAATATACTTTTTTCTTCTAATTTATCAAGGTAATTCTAACATTAAGGTAGATGTTAGAGTTTATCCAGGTAACTCTCTAACATCAAAACCCTGAATTACATGAACCCTAGAAATATAAAGATCAGCCAACATTCTGCATATTCTTCCTCTATACAGGAAGAAGATGGCTGTCTCTGTAGCAGTGTCAAAGATACATGAATTGAGAGTACTTGAAACAGCAATTTGAGTAGCTCTGTTATGACAAATGGAAGAGGGAGGCATATGTCTCTACTAGTGAACATAGCATAGACTTCCCAGATACAAAGAGACAGGCCAAAGAAGCACCTAGACATATTTCAATAAGTGAGCCTTATTAGTAAATTAGCTTTTATCTAACTTTCATATTCACATGCACATGTACTCAACCACTTCAGTTGTGTCCAACTCTTTGCAACCCTATAGACCACGGCTTGCCAGGCTCCTCTGTCCATGGTATACTCCAGGCAAGAATACTGGAGTGGATTGGCATACAATTCTGCAGGAGATATTCCCAATCCAGGGATTGAACCCATGTCTCTCAGGTCTCCTGCACTGGCAAGCAAGTTCTTTATTACCAGTGTGACCTGAGAAACCTCCTAACATTCATAAGCAGGCATTAAAAGGACCTAAAATTGGAAAGCATGCCAAACCTTGGAATAATTCAAGAAAGAAGCTCAATGAACTATGTAGATGAGAGTTGTGTTCTGAACTACAGCAGTTTATATATTGTATAAAAAGTACAAGGCCAAAAATAATGGCTTTGGGGCTCATGGTCAGGGACATGTTATGTTAAACATGTATGTTTAGCTACAGCTAAACAGTAGCTCAGGATTTTATTTCAGTTAAGTTCAATTAAGTCACTCAGTGGTGTCCAAATCTTTGTGACCCCGTGGACTGCATGGACAGGCTTCCCTGTCCATCACCAACTCCAAGAGCTTTCTCAAACTCATGTCCATCAAGTCAGTGATGTCATCCAACCATCTAATCTTCTGTCATCCCCTTCTCTTCTTGTCTTCAATCTTTCCCAGCATCAGGGTCTTTTCCAATGAGTCAGTTTTTCTCATCAGGTGGCCAAAGTACTGGAGCTTCAACTTCAGCATCAGTCCTTTGAACGAATATTCAGGACTGATTTCCTTTAGGATTGATTGGTTTGATATCCTTGAAGTCCAAGGGACTCTCAAGAGTCTTCTCCAACACCACAGTTTAAAAGCATCAATTCTTTGGTGCTCAACTTTCTTTATAGTCCAACTCTCACATCCATACATGACTACTGGAAAAAAAACATTGCTTTGACTAGATGGACCTTTGTCAGCAAAGTAATGTCTCTGCTTTTTAATATGCTGTCTAGAGTGGTCATAACTTTTCTTCCAAGGCACAAGTGTCTTTTAATTTCAAGGCTGTAGTCACCATCTGCAATGATTTTGGAGCCCCCCAAAATAAAGTCTCTCACTGTTTCCATTCTTTCCCCATCTATTTGCTATAAAGGGATTGGATCAGATGCCATGATCTTAGTTTTTTGAATGTTGAGTTTTAAGCCAACTTTTTCACTCTCCTCTTTCACTTTCTTCAAGAGGCTCTTTAGTTCTTCACTTTCTGCCATAAGAGTGGTGTCATCTGCATATCTGAGGTTACTGATATTTCTCCTGACAATCTTGATATTTCTCCCAGGCTTTAAGTAGTTGGATTAAAGTGAAATGAATGAATAAGTCCAGTTTTAAGTAGATAAAGGAGTGTCTATATTTTACTGCATCTAAGACTAGAAAAAGAAGGGAAAAGTTAGCATTTAAGGATTCAAATAGCTTGAGGTAAAATCACTGCAGATGGTGACTGCAGCCATGAAATTAAAAGAGGCTTACTCCTTGGAAGAAAAGTTATGACCAACCTAAATAGCATATTCAAAAGCAAAGACATTACTTTGCCAACAAAGTCCATCTAGTCAAGGCTATGGTTTTTATGGATGTGAGAGTTGGGCTCTGGAGAAAGCTGAGCACCAAAGAACTGATGCTTTTTAACTGTGGTGTTGGAGAAGACTCTTGAGAGTCCCTTGGACTGCAGGGAGATCCAACCAGTACATTCTGAAGGAGATCAGCCCTGGGATTTCTTTGGAAGGAATGATGCTAAAGCTGAAGCTCCAGTACTTAGGCCACCTCATGCGAAGAGCTGACTCATTGGAAAAGACTCTGATGCTGGGAGGGATTGGGAGCAGGAGGAGAAGGGGACGACCGAGGATGAGATGGCTGATGGCATAACTGACTCGATGGGCATGAGTCTGAGTGAACTCTGGGAGTTGGTGATGGACATGGAGGCCTGGCGTGCTGCAACTCATGGGGTCACAAAGAGTCCGACACTACTGAGTGACTGAACTGAACTGAGAAGGCTTGACTAGAATAAATTTTTAGAATGGTGGGAACAGAAGACAGACTGCAGATAAAGAAAATCCCAGTAACAAGAGTAGGTTACTTTTGAAAATTCTGATAATAAAAAGTGGAAGAAACAGAATTGTTGCTAGTGATAATGACAAAGATAAATTAGAGACTTAGGCAAGGATTTTTATTTTTATTTTTTTTAATATGAATTTATTTTAATTGGAGGTTAATTAGTTTACAATATTGTATAGAGTTTGCCATACATCAACATGAATCTACTACAGAGAGACACAGATGTATAGAACAGTCTTTTGGACTCTGTGGGAGAGGGAGAAGGTGGGATGATTTGGGAGAATGGCATTGAAACAGGATTTTTATTATTGTAATTTTAAAGGGCTTATAGAGCTGAGCTTGTTTATAAGTCAAGTCAGTGGAGAGAGAGATATATTAATGAAGGTAAAAGTGAGCACTTTTAAAAGTCTCAGAACAAAGTCAAAACTAAGGGGGAAATAACCTTAAGCATTCTAAGGGAGCAACTGAAAGAAGACACTGATAGACAGGCTCTCCCTTGAGAGCAATATAGAGAGAGCATGAACTCAGAGAACCATGGGGAGCAACAGCTGACGTCTGGGGCAGCAGACTATCAAATAGGATGAGAACAGAAAAACACTTTCTTGACATGGACAAGAGAGGGATTTTTTTAACTGTAGGGAAGAAGCTTCATGAGGAAGAAAAGCCAAAAGTGAACTCTAAAAAATCAAGAAGAGAGCTAGAGAAAAGAAAATCTAGGTACAGAAACTCAAATATATGTCATTAATCTTGGAGGTAAAGGAGAAAGGAGAAATACATGTACTGACAAAAGACACTTCATTTAGAGGAAATGAAATAAGGAGCAGAGAATCAATGGCATATCAGGTTAGATTCCACAATATGTTTTAATATTATTATTAATAATAATACTAATACATTTTGGAACTTTCCACAAAGTTTTCTTCAAGACTTCAAACATTTTTATTCTGTACTGCTTTTACTTTCGAAAAACACTTTGAAGTTGGCCCCTGTGCACGTTCATATAGTCTAGTTAACTAGAAGTCTTTGGCTTCATGTGCAAGGAACTTTAAGCTCATAAGGGTAAGCTCCATTTAAATGAAGAACTCTGCATTTTCCATGCCTTATCCAAAGCGTTAGGGCAAGATAAACCCAAATATACCATTTTAATATAAACTGTCTCTCCCTTGGACTCTCAAGACAAGCCTCTACTGAAAACTCTATTGAGGCTACCCTCCTTGGCCTCTGCTTCTCAGATTCAAGATTTATCTTCCAATAACAGTTTTTACTTCTTTGACCTATTTCTCACAAAGTACATTCTTCTTTTCCATTTTCACATGCAGGGGCTTTCTTTCCATGATAGACTGAGTCTCTTCACAGTGTCATGCAT
>SJYA01005615.1:43298-70071 GCA_006410615.1 Neotragus moschatus | reverse complement strand
GAGAACACTCTCTTATGATCCTTTGTATTTCTGTGTGGTCTGTTGTGATTTCTCCATTTTCATTTCTAATTTTGTTGATTTGATTTTTCTCCCTTTGTTTCTTGGAGATTCTGGCTAATGGCTTGTCAATTTTATTTATCTTCTCAAAGAACCAGCTTTTAGCTTTGCTGATTTTGGCTATGCCCTCCTTTCTTTCTTTTGCATTTATTTCTGTCCTAATTTGTATGATTTCTTTCCTTCTACTAACCCTGGGGTGCTTCATTTCTTCCTTTTCTAGTTGCTTTAGGTGTAGAGTAAGGTCATTTGTTTGACTTTTCTCTTGTTTCTCGAGGTAAGTTTGTATTGCTATGAACCTTCCCCTTAGCAATGATTTTACCAATTCCCATAGGTTTTGGGTTGCTGTGTTTTCATTTTCATTGCTTCTACAAATATCTTTATTTCTTTTTTGGTTTCCTCAGTAATTTGTTGGTTATTCAGGAGCGTGTTGTTCAACCTCCATGTGTTGTAACTTTTAATAGTTTTTCTCCTGTAATTCACATCTAATCTTAGTGGATTGTGGTCAGAAAAGATGATTGGAATGATTTCCATTTTTTTCAATTTACCAAGGCTAGATTTATGACCCAGGATGCGATCTATCCTGGGGAAGGTTCTCTGTGCACTTGAGAAAAAGGTGAAATTCATTGTTTTGGTGTGAAATATCCTATAGATATCAATTAGGTCTAACTGGTGTATTGTATCATTTAAAGTTTGTGTTTCCTTGTTAATTTTCTGTATAATTAATCTATCCATAGGTGTGAATGAGGTATTAAAGTCTCCCACTATTATTGTGTTATTGTTAATTTCCCCTTTCATACTTGTTAGCATTTGCCTTACATATTGTGGTGCTACTGTGTTGGGTCCATATTTATTTATAATAGTTATATCTTCTTGGATTGATCCTTTGATCATTAGGTAGTGTCTTTCTTTGTCTCTTTTCACAGCCTTTGTTATAAAGTGTATTTTATCTGATATGAGTATTACTACTCCTGCTTTCTTTTGGTCTCTATTTTCATAGAATATCTTTTTCCAGCCCTTCACTTTCAGTCTGTATGTATCCCTTGTTTCAAGGTGGGTCTCTCGTAGACAACATATATAGGGGTCTTGTTTTTGTATCCATTCAGCCAGTCTTTGTCTTTTGGTTGGGGCATTCAACCCAGTTATGTTTAAGGTAATTATTGATAAGTATGGAGAAGGCAATGGCACCCCACTCCAGTACTCTTGCCTGGAAAATCCCATGGACAGAGGAGCCTGGTGGGCTGCAGTCCATGGGGTCGCAAAGAGTCGGATATGATTGAGCGACTTAAATGTGGTCCCATTGCCACTTACTTTGTTGTTTTGGGTTCGAGTTTATACACTCTTTCTGTGTTTCCTGTCTCGAGAAGATCCTTTAGCATTTGTTGGAGAGCTGGTTTGGTGGTGCTGAATTCTCTCAGCTTTTGCTTGTCTGTAAAGGTTCATTTGTCCTTCATATTTGAATGAGATCTTTGCTGGGTACAGTAATCTGGGCTATAGATTCTTTTCTTTCATCACTTTAAGTATGTCCTCCCATTCCCTCCTGGCCTGAAGGGTTTCTATTGAAAGATCAGCTGTTACCCTTATGGGAATCCCCTTGTGTGTTATTTGCTGCTTTTCCCTTTGTGCTTTTAATATTTGTTCTTTGTGTTTGATCTTTGTTGATTTGATTAATATGTGTCTTGGGGTGTTTTGCCTTGGGTTTATCCTGTTTGAGACTCTCTGATTTTCTTGGACTTAGGTGATTATTTCCTTCCCCACTTTAGAGACGTTTTCAACTATTATCTCCTCAAGTATTTTCTTGTGGTCTCTTTTTGTCTTCTTCTTCTGGGACTCCTATGATTTGAATGTTGGGTTGTTTGACATTGTCCCAGAGGTCTCTGAGGTTGTCCTAATTTCTTTTAATTCTTTTTTCTTTTTCCTCTCTGCTTCATTTATTTCTACCATTCTATATTCTACCTCACTTATCCTATCTTCTGCCTATGTTATTCTACTGTTGGTTCCCTTCAGAGTGTTTTTTATCTCATTTATTGCATTATTCATTATATATTGACTCTTTTTTATTTCTTCTAGGTCCTTGTTAAACCTATCTTGCATCTTCTCAACCCTTATCTCAAGGTTGTTTATCTGAAACTCCATTTTGTTTTCAAGATTTTGGGTCATTTTCACCATCATTATTCAGAATTCTTTATCAGGTAGATTCCTTATCTCCTCCTCTTTTGTTTGGTTTGGTGGGCATTTATCCTATTCCTTTACCTCTGGGTATTTCTCTGCCTCTTCATCTTGTTTATATTGCTGTGTTTGGTGTGGCCTTTCTGTATTCTGGCAGTTTGTGGTTCCTCTTTATCATGGAGGTTCCTCACTGTGGGTGGGGTTGGATGTGTGGCTTGTCAAGGTTTCCTGGTTAGGGAAGCTTGTGTTGTTGTTCTGGTGGGTGGAGCTGGATTTCTTCTCTCTGGAGTGCAACGAAGTGTCCAGTAATGAGTTTTGAGATTTCAATCAGTTTGGTGTGATTTGGGGAAGCCAGTATATTGAATCTCAGGGCTATGTTCCTGTGTTGCTGGAGAATGTGTGTGGTATGTCTTGCTTGGAACTTGTTGGGCCTTGGGTGGTGCTTGGTTTCAGTGTAGGTATGGAGGCGTTTGATGAGTTACTATCAATTAATGTTCCTTGGAGTCAGGAGTTCTCTGGTGTTCTTAGGATTTGGACTTAAGCCTCCTGCTCCTGGTTTTCAGTCTTATTTTTACAGTAGCCTGAAGACTTCTCCATCTATACAGCACAGATGATAAAATATCTAGGTTAATGATGAAAAGTTTCTCGACAGTGAGGGACACCCAGAGAGGTACAAAGAGTTACATGGAGAAGAGAAGAGGGAGGAGGGAGATAGAGGTGACCAAGAAGAGAAGAGGGCAAATCAAAAAGGGAGAGAGTAAGCTAGCCAGTAATCACTATCTTATGTGTTCTCCACAGTCTGGATACCTCGGAGATGTTCACAGAGTTACACAGAGAAAGGAAGAGGGAGGAAGGAGACAGAAGTGACCAGGAGGATAAAAGGAGGGAATCAAAAGGAGAGTGAGAGATCCAGCCAGTAATCAGTTCCCTAAGCATTCTTCACAGCCCAGAACACACAAAGAGATTCACAGAGTTGGGTAGAGAAGGAAAAGAGGGAGGGATATAGAGGCGACCTGGTGGACAAAAAGTAGAGTCAAAAGGAGGAGAGAGCAATCAAGCCAGTGATCTCACTCCCAAGGAAAAGTGGGTACTGAAGGTTGGGTTATTAAAGGTACAAAGTTGATAACAAATACCAAAAAGCAAAGATTAAAAATCTAGAGTAGAGTTTAGATTCTGAATAATACAATATTTTTAAAATGTCACAAAAATTATAAAATATATATATATGAAGTTTGTTTTAAAAATCGGTTATTTTTTGTAAGCTAATAGTAAGTTATAAAAATGAAAATAAAAGGTGTAATAGAGGACTTAAAATTAAAAATTTAACTTAAAAATCATAATAGTAAAAATATATCTAGGACTTTCTCTGGAGCTGTTGTGGACAGTGTGGGTCAGTTCACTTTCAGATAGCTCCTTTATCTGGCTTATACTTCTCAAGGTCTATAGGCCCCTTCCTATGTAGACGATGCTAACTACAGGATTTTAATCTATTGCACCTGTCACTTCCAAAGCAGCTCCTTCTGTTTATTTTAGCTTCTTCTGTTTGCTGGTGTCTTCAGTGTCTAATTTCCGCCCTGACACAAGAGGGGCGGTGATGGTCACTTTTTTTGGGCTCACTTGTTCAGTCGTGCTATGGGGAGGGAAGAACACTGCAAACAAATATCACTGATGTGTGTGGGGAATGCACACAGTGTTTCAGCCGCACTGGGTTTGCCCTCACTCATGGCGTGTGTGCTTTCCCAGTTTACACTGCTCAGGCTCTAGGTTGCTCTGCCAGGAACTATCTGATTCAGGCCCTGTGTTGCATGCATTCTCCAGGTCTAAGCCACTCAGGTTCAGGTTCTTGGGTACTCCACAAAGACGCACACTTGGTTGGGCCTGCGTTTTGTGCCTGTCCCAAGCAGCTCAGGTAACCAGGTGCTCAGCAAGTGCAGGCGCCTCTAGTTGAAGGCTGCATCTTATCACCTCGAGCATCCCAGCCGCTTGGTTTTCTCAGTGTACAACATGCGTGCCTTCTCAGGTGTGACGTGTGTCTCTTCTGGGGAGCTGATCTCTGGCTGCGACCCTCCTGGCAGATGTGGACCATCCAGAATACCAAGAAGTCTTAGTTAGCAAAGACGTCTGCTTGCAGTTTGGTAGGCAATGCCTCTCTGGTGCCACGATTGGCCGTTTTGGCTCTGGCTGCCCTCACCTGCATGTCTCTTGTGGAGGATTGGCCGGTCTGCAGCCGGCTACCTCTGCTCAGTCCTTTGTTCTGTGAGCCCGCCTGGCAGTGTCTTAGGTTAGGGATTTTCTCAGGATAGCTATCCCACAGTCTGGTTTGCTGTCTCAAGCTAGTTTCCTCAGATTGCCCTCAGGGCATTCAGGCCCAGTCCTTACCCTAAGCAATGTAGCCCACACCTCCCTGTCCAGCCCCTGCTTGCTAGTGGAGGATGTGAGTGTCTGGGCTGCTGCTCCACTGGGAGTTGCTGTTAGGGAGGTAATCTGTGGGTTTTAATTTTTTTTCTTTCCTCCAGGTTACATTGCCCTCTGAGATTCCAAGGCTCACCACAGACCTGCCAGAGAGAGTTTGCTGGTGTCTGGAAACCTCTCTTTTTTTAAGACTCCCTTCCCGGGACGTATCTCTATCCCTACCTCTTTTGTCTCTCTTTTTATCTTTTATATTTTGTCCTACCTCCTTTCAAAGACAATGGGCTGCCTTTCTGGGTGCCTGATGTCCTCTGCCAGTGTTCAGAAGTTGCTTTGTGGAATTTACTCCACATTCAAATGTTCTTTCGATGAATTTGTGGGGGAGAAAATGGTCTCCCCATCCTATTCCTCTGCCATCTTAGGACCACACCCCTGTCTCTGTTTTTTTTTAATATGATGTCTAGATTTGTCATAGCTTTTCTTCCAAGAAGAAAGCATCTTTTAATTTCATGGCTGCAGTCACCATCTATAGTGATTTTGGAGCCCAAGAAAATAAACTCTAGAAAAGCTAGGGAAGTAGAAACAAATAAAATCCAAATAAATCATAAAGGAAGAAAGAAATCATAAAGATTGGAGCAGAAATAAATGAAACAGAAACAAAGAAAACAATAGAAAAGATCAATAAAATTAAAAGCTGGTTCTTTGAAAAGATAAATAATATTGATAAATCTTTAGCCAAACTCATCAAGAAAAAAGATGGCTCAAATCAATAAAATAAGGAATGAAAAAGGAGAACTTACGATAGACACCACAGAAATCCAAAGGGTTATGAAACACTAATATATTAGTTTGCCAAAACAATTATATGGCAAAAAAAAAGGGACAACTTAGAAGAAATGGGCAAATTCTTAGGAAGATAGGCTCTCTTAAGATTAAATCAGGAAGAAATAGAAAATATGAACAGACTAATCACAAGTTGGAGAAAGAAATGGCAACCCACTCCAGTATTCTTGCTTGGAGAATCTCATGGACAGAAGAGCCTGGGGAGCTACAGTCCATGGGGTCACAAAAGAGTTGGACACAACCTAGCAGTTAAACACAATCACAAGTACTGAAATTGAAACCATGATTAAAAATCTTCCAACAAGCAAAAGTCCAGGACCAGATAGCATCACAGGCAAATTTGATCAAACTTTTAGAGAAGAGTTAGCATCTATCCTTCAGAAACTATTCCATAATACTGCAGGGTAAGGAAGACTATCACACACATTCTATGAGGCCACTATCATCAAAACCAGACATCACAAAAAAAACTTATTGGCCATTACAACTGATGAACATAAATGCAAAAACCCTCAACAAAATACTAGCAAGCTGAATCCAACTTTAAATTAAAAGGATCATACACCATGATGAAGTGGGATTTATTCAGGGATGCAAGGATTATTCAATATAAGCAAAGCAATCAGTGTAATACACCATGTCTACAAATTGAAGAATAAAACCGTATGAAAATCTCAAGAGATGCAGTAAAAGCTTTTGACAAAATTCAATACTTATTTGTGATAAAAAAAAAAAACTCTCCAGAAAGTGAAACTTGAGGGAACATACCTCAACATAATAATGACTGTATATGACAAATGTATAGCTAGCATCATACTCAGTGGAGCAAAACTAAAAGCATTTCCTCTTAGATCAGGAACAAGACAAGGATGTCCACTCATGCCACTACTATCCAACATTGTTTTTAATTAAATTATTTATTTTAGTTGGAGGATAACTACAATATGGTGATGGGTTTTGCCATATGTTGACATGAATCAGCCACAGGTATACATGTGTTCCCCTATCCTTAACCCCCTTCCCACTTCCCTCCTCACTGTATCTGTCTGGGTTGTCCCAGAACACTGGCTTTGGATGCCTGCTTCATGCACTGAACTTGCACTGGTCATCTGTTTTACATATGGTAATATACATGCTTCAATGCTATTCTCTCAGATCATCCTACCCTCTCTTTCTTCCACATAGTCCAAAAGTGTGTTTTTATATCTGTGTCTCTTTTGCTACCCTGAATGTAGAATCAACATTACTATCTTTCTAAATTCCATATATGTGTGTTAATATACTATATTGGCATTTCTCTTTCTGACTTACTTGACTCTGTATAATAGGCTCCAGTTTCATCCACTTCATTGGAAGTGACTCAAATGTGTTTCCTTTTATAGCTGAGTAATATTCCATTGTGTGTATGTACCACATTTCCTTATCCATTCATCTACCAAAGGACATCTAGGTTGCTTCCGTGTTGTAGCTATTTTAAACAGTGTTTCAATGAACACTGAGGTAAACCAACATAGTTTTTGAAGTTCTAGTTACAGCAATAAGAGAAGAAAACTAAATAAAAGGAATCCAGATAGGAAAACAAGAGGTAAAACTGTCCCTGTTTGCAGATGACATGATAATATATAGAGAGAAAATTCTCAAGCAACTATCAGGAAACTACTAGAACTCATGAATGAATTTCATAAAGTTGCAGGATAAAAAATGCATACACAAATATATTTTGCATTTCTATACATTGACAATGAAAGGTCAGGAAGAGAAATCAAAGAACCAATTCCATTTACTACTGTTACAAAAAAATATAAAATAAGAATAAACCTATCTAAGGAGCTGAAGCATCCAAGGAGCAGTGGCTGCATAGGCACAGGAGGGCCAAGAGGAGGTACTCCAAGTTCCAGGTCAGGAAGGGTGGTGGTGAGGAGAGACCCCTTGTCCATCATATCCACCGCATCCAAGGAGGGGTGGCTGCATGGGCGCAAGAGGGCCAAGAGGAGCTACTCTATCTTCAAGGTCAGAAGGGGCAGAGGTGAGGAGACCCCTTATCCAAGGTAAGGAGAAGTGTCTGCACTTTGCTGGAGCAGCCATGAAGAGATACCCTATGTACAAGGTAAGAGAAACCCAAGTAAGAGGGTAGGTGTTACGAGAGGGCAACAGAGGGCAGACACACTGAAACCATAATCACAGACAACAAGTCAATCTAATCACATGGACCATAGCATTGTTTAACTCAATGAAAATAAGCCATGTCCATGGGGTCACCCAAGACAGGCGGGTCATGGGGGAGAAGTCTGACAGAATGTGGTCCACTGGAGAAGGGAAGGCTAAACCACTTCAGTATTCTTGCCTTGAGAACCCCATGAACAGTATGAAAAGACAAAATGATAGGATACTAAAAGAGGAACTCCCCAGGTCAATAGATGCCCAAAATGCTACTGGAGATCAGTGGAGAAATAATTACAGAAAAAATGAAGGGATGGAGCCAAGACAAAAACAATACCCAGTTGTGGATGTGACTGGTGATAGAAGCAAGGTCTGATGCTATAAAGAGCAGTATTGCATAGGAACCCGGAATGTTAGGTCCATGAATCAAGGCAAATTGGAAGTGGTCAAACGGAAGATGGCAAGAGTGAACGTCAACATTTTAGGAATCAGGAAACTAAAATGAACTGGAATGGGTGAATTTAACTCAGGTGACCATTATATCTAATACTGCAGACAGGAATCCCTCAGAAGAAATGGAGTAGCCATCATGGTCAACAAAAGAGTCCAAAATGAAGTACTTGGGTGCAATCTCAAAAACGACAGAATGATCTCTCTTCATTTCCAAGGCAAACAATTCAATATCAGAGTAATCCAAGTCTATGCCCCAACCAGTAATGCTGAAGAAGATTAAGTTGAATGGTTCTATGAAGATGTACAAGACCTTTTAGAATGAACATCCCAAAAATATGTCCTTTTCATTATAGGGGATTGGAATGCAAAAGTAGGAAGCCAGGAAACACCTGGAGTAACAGGCAAATTTGGCTTTGAAATGTGGAATGAAGCAGGGCAAAGGCTAATAGAGTTTTGCCAAGAGAACACATTGGTCATAGCAAACACCCTCTTCCAACAACACAAGAGAATACTGTACACATGGACATCACCAGATGGTCAACACCAAAATCAGATTGATTATATTCTTTGTAGCCAAAGATGGAGAAGCTCTATAGTTGACTGTGACTGAGATCAGAAATACCTTATTGCCACATTCTGGCTTAAATTGAGTAAAGTATGGAAAGCCACTAGATCATTCAGGTATGACCTAAATCAAATCCTTTATGATTACACAGTGGAAGTGAGAAATAGATTTAAGGGACGAGATATGATAGATAAAGTTCTTGATGAACTATGGATGGAGGTTCATGACATTGTACAGGAGACAGGGATCAAGACCATCCCCATGAAAAAGAAATGCAAAAAAGCAAAATGGCTGTCTGGGGAGGCCTTACAAATAGCTGTGAAAAGAAGAGAAGCAAAAAGCAAAGGAGAAAAAGAAAGATAAGCATCTAAATGCAGAGTTCCAGAGAATATCAAGAAGAGATAAGAAAGCTTTCCTCAACAATCAATGCAAAGAAACCAACACAACATCCAAGGAGCTGTGGCTGCGCAGGTGAAGGAGGGCCTAGAAGAGCTATCCCACGTGGAAGGTCAAGAAGGGTGGTGGTGTGGAGATAGCCCTCATCCAAGGTAAGGAGCAGTGGTTGCACTTTGCTGGAACAGCCGTGAAGAGATACCCCACGCCCAAGGTAAGAGAAACCCAAGTAAGATGATAGGTGTTACAAGAGGGAATCAGAGGAGAGATACACTGAAACCATACTCACAGAAAACTAGTCAATCTAATCACACTAGGACCACAGCCTTGTCTAANTTTGAAAAGACCCTGATGCTGCTGGGAAAGACTGAAGGCAGGAGGAGAAAGGGATGACAGAGGATGAGATGGTTCAAAGGCATCACCAACTCAGTGGGCGTGAGTTTGAGTAAACTCCAGAAGTTGGTGATGGACAGGGAGGCCTGGCATGCTGCAGTCCATGGGGTTGCAGAGTCGGACATGACTGAGCGACTGAACTTACTTACCTTGCTATATCTTTCTGTGAAAGTATTAACCTGTGTGCATGCTAAGTCGCTTCAGTCACGCCCAACTCTTTGTGACACTATGGAATGTAGCCCACCAGGCTCCTCTGTTCTTAGAATTCTCAAGGCAACAGTACTGTAGTGGGTTTCCATTCCCTTCTCCATGAGATCTTCCCAACCCAGAGATCAAGCCCGCATCTCCTCCAGCTCCTGCATTGCTGGCGTATTCCTTACCATTGGGCCACCAGGGGAAGCCCAAAAGTATTAACCTAAGTTTTAACCTAAGCCTAGGCAAAACAAAATATAAGACTCTAGAACCCATACATAGTTGTAGAAATTTAAACATATGAACATGTACAGATGAATGAAAGCAGCTGTCTTTATTTCAAATACACGCATGATTGGGGTAAACCATGAATTTGCACATTGGTCTTCCCTGATTCTGAATTTGTCCCTAGGATCTGCAAATAAATAAATGAAGAGAATGCATAAGTTTGGAAGAGAACACGAATTTTGAGGCCACAGAACTCCTTAGTTCAAAACAGATCCAATTATTCTAGACAATTTTTTTAAAATATAGAGAAAAGATAAAGCTTCTTCAATCTAGGTAGTAATCAATAAATTTTTGGTCACAACTTTTCATTAGGGACTTTGGTGAGAGGCTCCCAAAACTTCTGGCCAAAAAAAAAAAAAATTTAAATCTTAAAACATGAGTCCTATGAGAACACAGGAGGCCTAAGAGGCAGCAATGTCTAAGTCACAATGGATAAGGAAGTAATTCAAATAGAAAAAGAATAGAATATGTTATTTTGTATAGATAATAGCAAAACTTTTTGCATCAACTACTCTCTTCCTCAGGACATGAAATTGCTGTCTCTTCAGATGTGGGCAAACAATATGCTTCCACACTGTAGGAAGAGCCTACCAAAGGTCCCAACCAAAGTAAAAAAGAAAAAAAAAAAAAGAAAATGATGAAAACATCATCTCAGGCTTTGCTAAAACTTTCAAAGTCCTGGTGGAATAGAACAGCTGAGAGGCTCTGTTGGGTTTGTATAGGTGTCCAGTTACAATGGATGTGTTCAATAATGCTGGCACTTCGTATTGTGATTCAGAGACTGCTGTATTAACTCAAAGATCCCGATGATCAGAGACAAAACTCCAGCACTAAAATAGTTCAAGGTAAGAGTTACAAGAGCAATGTGTTACCTCTTCAAAAGTGATCTGCAATCAATGAGGCAGAAAAGGAAAGCTAAAGTGAGTTCCAGTTCTTGAGAGCTCAAGTCGTTAGCTATTTCTAAGTAACAGCAATAACATAACCTAGAAACAAATGATGTATAAATCAGAAAAGCTTCCTGCATTGTACTCATATCTATTCACTTAGCTTACCCTGCCTAACCCCATAAGCAAAATAATCTATGATCAAAGTGGGCCATTTTTATGAAAAACAATGGAAGGGATTGTGGCAATGATTATGAAGTGGCTAAATGCTATTAAAATTGATCACATGAACCTAATCAAGTAAAACATAGCTATTGAGAAGTGTCCCCTCTTGGCCTACCTAATCCCCTCACATCTGAAGCAGGCATAACAAACTGCCTACCAAACTTTCTTATCTATTTTTTATACTTAGAAATGGGGCTTCCCTCATAGCTCAGTGCGTAAAGAACCTGCCTGCAATGCAGGAGACCCTGGTTTGCCTCCTCGGTTGGGAAGATCCCTGGGAGAAGGGAATGGCAACCTACTCCAGTATTCTTGCCTGGAGAATCCCCTGGGCAGAGGGGCCTGGCAGGCTACAGTCCCTGGGGTCACAGAGTCAGACACAACTTAGCGACCAAACCACCACCATACTTGGAAACAGAACCCCTCTCCTGTTAAGACTGGCAATGTGTCAGCTAAAAATCTACATTTTCCAGTATTCTCTGTAGATAGGGGTGGCCATGTAACTAAGAATGAGTCAATGTTATGGAGGCAGGATATAAAAAAATCTCCTTAAAAGAAGGGAACTGACTTAGCTGGGGGACCTTTCTCCTTATTCCTCCCTGCTTTGTCCTATCTGAAACGGAGACACAATAGGTAGAGCTATATAGCATCCATCTTACTACCGTGGGGCAACTCTGAGGATGGAAGCCACGTGCCTATAAATAGCAGAGTAAAAAGATATAAGGACTATGGGATATTGGAGATACTCTAGCCCCACCTTACTAGACCAGAACTTCTTTTAAATAAGAGAAAAAAGCCTCTCTCTTATTTAATTCAGGGGCTTCCACAGTAATAAAGAATAGAGATAAGGAACCTGCCTACAGTGCAGGAGATGTGAGTTCAATTCCAGGGTTGGGAAGGTTCTCTGAAGAACGAAATGGCAAGCCACTCCAGTTTTTTGCCTGGAGAATCCCCTGGACAGAGGAGCCTGGTGGGCTACAGTCCATGGGGTCACAAAAGAGTCAGACACAACTTGGCAACTGAGCATGCATGCTTATTTAATTCCTAATTTATTTTCCTTAGTTGAGAAAAAGGGATCTTTATTGCAAGCAATCAACTATCTGATACATTATCCCTAAAGTCTCAACTTAAATGTTACTTCCTCAGGGAATCTTTCGCAGATTCCTTAGATTAAGGTAGGCCCCATCAGTTGGGTTCAGTCGCTCAGTCATGTCCAACTCTTTGTGACCCCATAGACTGCAGCATGCCAGACTTCCCTGTCCATCACCAGCTCCTGGATCTTGCTCGAACTCATGTCCATTGAGTCAGGGATGCCATCCAACCATCTTGTCCTGTCATCCCCTTCTCCTCCTCCTTCAGTCTTTCCTAGCATCAGGGTCTTTTCCAATGAGTCAGTTCTTCATATCACGTGGCCAAAGTATTGGAGTTTCAGCTTGAACATCAGGCCTTCCAATGAATATTCAGGACTGATTTCTTTTAGGATTGACTGGTTGGATCTCCTTGCAGTGCAAGGGACTCTCAAGAGTCTTCTCCAACATTACAGTTCAAAAGCATCAGTTCTTCAGTGCTCAGCTTTCTTTATAGTCCAACTCTCACATCCATACATGACTACTGAAAAACCCATAGTTTTGACTAGATGGACCTTTGTTGGCAAAGTAATGTCTCTGCTTTTTAATAGGCTGTCTATGTTAGNTTGCAGTGCAAGGGACTCTCAAGAGTCTTCTCCAACATTACAGTTCAAAAGCATCAGTTCTTCAGTGCTCAGCTTTCTTTATAGTCCAACTCTCACATCCATACATGACTACTGAAAAACCCATAGTTTTGACTAGATGGACCTTTGTTGGCAAAGTAATGTCTTGCTTTTTAATATGCTGTCTAGGTTGGTCATAGCTTTTCTTCCAAGGAGCAAGCATCTTTTAATTTCATGGCTGCAGTCACCATCTGCAGTGATTTTAGAGCCCAAGAAAATAAAGTCTGTCACTGTTTGCATTGCTGCCCCATCTATTTGCCAGGAATTGATGGGAGCAGAGGCCATGATCTTAGTTTTCTGAATGTTAAGTTTTAAGCCACCTTTTTCACTCTCCTTTTTCACTTTCATTTTGCTTTCTGCCGTAAGGGTGGTGTCATTTGAATATGTGAGGTTACTGATATTTCTCCAAGCTGGGAAAAAGGTAGGTCTCATATCATCTCCTTTTATATTACTCATCATACTTGTAATTGCTTGTTTAAAAAAATATATATATAATGCCAGCTTGTAAACTAAATGAGCAAAGATTACATATGTTTTGTTCCCTCTCAGGCCAACATAGCCTTCCAGTGGCACAGCACAAAGCAGGTACTCACATAACACTTTAACTGAATGAAAAAAGTAACAAAAAAGTGATAGCAACAAAACAAGAATCTTGGTCAACACACCAGATACTGTACCACTAACACAATGCCTAAAAGTGGAAATAACTAGTATGCTCTATTTAGCAGAGATGCTATGAAAACCTACATAGAAAATTATGTAGCTTTGCTGAAGAGAATAAAGTAAAGGAACACTTGAGAAAGATAAAAGGCAAGCGTCATCGTGGCCTCTTAGTGGCTTCCTGCACACTACATGCAGGTCTTAAAGAGATCTGTTATGTTTTGATGTCCAGTTGAAAATAATATTTGTCATGTACCTTGGAGTTTTTAACTCTAACAATAGTTAATTGGGCCTGTACTCTGATAAGTTAACAACACAATAAGCAGAAACATCTATTTTATGAAATTAATCTATTGTTCAAATACCCACCGCAGATGCTGGCTCTTCCTGGCAAAACTAATTTAAATACCCAATGAAGAATTAATGCTTAAGTCAAATATGCTTGGGAATTACCAAACGAAAGAATTATCCTGTAAATACGTGTTAAAATGTTTTAAGGCCTGCAAAGTGTCAGGAGATAAACATCCATCCTTTATTTGTAACTTAACAAGGTGGACAGAGTAGCAAGGGACTCTGGAAAAGGAAAGCAGGGACGGGAGAGGGAAAGAAAAGAGGGCAGGAAACACCATCTAGGCTTCAGATATTGCATCTTAGTTTTATCTGACTGACATCTTAAGGACTGAGCTTCTTTGGGTTCTTTAGATACCATTTGAGTATCTAGTGAAAATTCAATAAGGGCTTACTTTGAAAAATCACAACTTCCCAAAACCCTACCCTTCCCCAGCTGTAATTCTGGGAGTTTATACTCATTTCCTAGTGGACTCAAAGTTTCTGCAAGAAAAGATGGGGCTCCATCTGTAAACTATTCAAGGCTATACCAGTGATGGCTGAGAGTTTTCTAGAGACTCATGAACCGAGGACACCAAGCTATCCTGCAGCCATTCCAGTGTGACAAGAAGCACATCACAGATTGCATACGCTGCAAACAGCGCTTTGTCTCTTTCTCACTCTCCCCATCTCTTTCTCTCAGCATCTTCTACCATGTTGGTGCCTCCCTAATGCTTTCTCTCTGTTCTCCTGTTCCCTAGCCTCCTGCTGGTCAGCAGCCCTACCTGCAGCACTATGGCCTCACAGACAACAGGCAGAGGGGTAGGATGCCAGAACTGTGATTAGCATTCAAAACACTTAGGTGGTCTTATTTGACAGATGCCAAAGAAGTATACAATAAAACAGCACTTAGACCATGAAGAGGGATCCCCACATTTTTCATTTACTACATACAGGCATTCAAGGTCCTTGTTCAAATAAGAGGATTCACTATCAAATTGAGATCATCAGATTATCTTTGGTCATATATCAAAGCCCTGGGTAAATGGTACCAGGAAAGGAGAGTTTGATAGGGTAAGCAGGACTAGAAATGTCTGGAGGCAGAGATACCTCAGGAAAGGCGAGGTGGGGATAGAGTGTGGGAACAAAGAAAAGCCAGCCCTGATCAGCATAAGTTGGCATTTTCAGGATGGCTAACAAGTTAAACAGCAGGAATTCTGTGAACTTTCATTTTAGCTTGCAATAAAGAGGATGGTTGAAAAGACTGATGAACTCCAACCTTGTCCTAGACCATTTGACAGATTAGCATCAGTTAGCAAGTGCCTCCCAATATTTGCTCTCTGTGACGCCAAATAGTATGTGGGCCTCTACTCTCATTCACAGTCTATGCACCTATAATTCACGTGCAACATTAAAATAGATTAAAAAGATGCCCCTTCCAGAATGCAAAGCAATTGAATTATCTTCAGTGGAATCTTCAGTGCTGAGCTGGTCAGAGAGACAGAGTTAAAACATATTGAAGTATAAGTGGTTGAGAATTTAATATTTATGATAGATGAGAGTGTGGCATATAGAGTCATACAATCTAAGTTGCAATTTTGGCAATCACAATAGTTCCTGGAGTTTTCATTTTTGTACTGGGGCTCAATTCAATTCAATCCATAAAGAAGAGATGTCAAGATGTGTATAAGTACAAATCATTTGTGCTGATGCATGGGGAGCAAGGAAATGAAGCAGAAGGCTGCCTAGAAAACTGAGACAGAAATAAGAGGCGCTGACAGTGAATGAGATAAGCAGAGATTGACTAGACTGGAATGTTTGTATTTTGGTTTCTATGGTGGAGCAAATTATTTGACTAAGTGCTGCACTTCATCGAGGTGCTTAACAACCATTTGAAAAAGCTATACAAGTAAAATACGAGGTGTCACAGAAGACCACTGAGCTACTCCCCCAAAGTAGGAACACTGAGATACTGCAACTCTGAGCAAAGAGGGACCATTTTTGAGAGTTTCATAGAATTAAGTCTCTTAGCCTATATCCATGGGACTCCTATCACACCTCATCACTTCTGCAAGAGTTCAAACCAATTGTTTGACTTTGTGTAGATAAAAAACAGACCATTTCACACATTATACAGGTGGTTATGTCACTGTGAAGACAGAACTTTTAGATGATACTTAGTAGCCCTAAATCCAATGTTATTGCCAACTTGGTTTCACTCTTTCATCAAAAATAAGGAAGTCACTGATACATCATTAGCATGAGAAAAAAGCCACTTTTATTTGGTCTTAAGTTTCTAGGTATAGGTCACAATAGGTTGTGAAGATGGCAGAAATAAGGCTGGTACAGAAAGCAAGAGGGACAGGGCATGTTAGGCAAAAGAAAAATCTTCCCTTTTTGAGTGAAAATTTAATGTTGGTGGGAGAAAATGGAGCCAGCTGCTAGAGTTCTTAACAGGAACTGACACTTCTTTCAATCAAGTCCCAGGACATTTAGTTTTGTGGAACAGGCAATGCTATGCATGAGTCAATGAAAAACCTTGCAACTGTAACTTCTAAATTCTTTAAAGATTCTCGACTGCAAAAATGTCCCTGTTTACTGGGTGGAGAAGCTAAGAAACAACATCAGTAATTCTCCAATCACTTCCTTCCTGTTTGAAAAATAAAGTGCTCAATAAACCAATCACTGTTTCTTGCAATGATTCAAAAAGATAATGTGTGTCATATCATCAGCTAGCTAAGAATCACTAGAAATAGTCACTGGAAGCAAACAAGAGTGTCAGAAGGATTTATATCTATTAACTACCTAGGTTGGATTATTCATTACTAACAAAAGGAAAAGTGTATCATTATCTTGATATTTCAGCATAAGTTCAGCAACCATCTGGAATACTGTAATCGTAATGACACTGCTTCTGGGTGCAGCAAACAGCACAATCATTAAAAAAAATTCATTTCAAATATCTGCCTGGAAGCTAATAAATTTTACAGCAGTTTCAACCTTTCCTCATTGCAACAAAGAAAAGCTTCATTCCAGACAAATTAAAAGTAAATTGATTGCTTAGGGGAATCAATTCAAATATCACTTTTCCAGGTTAGAAATCTCTTTTCTTAAAACATTAGAGAGCGAGAGAATGAATGAATCTTCGATGGGGGAGTGAGATGGATGATGGAGATAGTGAGTGTGAAAGGGACAGAAGCCAGTATATAAAAAAAAAAAAAAATATATATATATATATATATAAAGCAGCAAGGGAGAGTGAGAGATAACCAAAACCATTAAATCCTTGTTTGCAAAACCAGGTAGAAGTCAACTTAAAATGAATGCAAATATGTCACTGGGGTGCAGGCCTAACATTTGTGCTGGAATTTATTAATAATAACTATGAATAATGAATATCAGAATTGAAGGGATCAAATGCCATTTTCTGTGTTTACCTGTCATTATCCATCTTTCACAGACAATGCTCAATTTTATTCATTTGCTCTTTTCCTTAGAAGTAGAATTACTCTTTTTCCAGTTGTCCACTTAATCATAAAGAAAGCTGAATGCTGAAAAATTGATGCTTTTGAAAAGTGGTATTAGAGAAGACTCTGGAGAGTCCCTTGGACTGCAAGGAGATCCAACCAGTCCATCCTAAAGGAGATCAGTCCTGAGTGNGATGGTTTTTCCAGTAGTCATGTATGGATGTCAGAGTTGGGCTATAAAGAAAGCTGAGTGTCGAATTGATGCTTTTGAACTGTGGTGTTGGAGGAGACTCTTGAGAGTCCCTTGGACTGCAAGGAGATCCAACCAGTCCATCCTAAAGGAGATCAGTCCTGAGTGTTCATTGGAAGGACTGATGTTGAAGCTGAAACTCCAATACTTTGGCCACCTCATGCGAAGAGCTGACTCATTTGAAAAGACCCTGATGCTGGGAAAGATTGAGGGCAGGAGGAGAAGGGGACGACAGAGGATGAGATGGTTGGATGGCATCACTGACTCAATGGACATGAGTTTGGGTAAATTCCGGGAATTGGTGATGGACAGGGAGGCCTGGTGTGCTGCAGTTCAAGGGGTCGCAAAGAGTCAGACATGACTGAGCAACTGAACTGAACTCAGTTATACTAGTAGGAGAAGCCCAACTATACTTTTCAGGGTGTTGCCTCAAAAGCCATTAGACAAATTCACAAGTAAGGCCAAGTAATAAAGTTTTTAAGGAAGCTTGATAATTTGAAGGCACCAGACACTAGTCTTGCTGCTCATTTTAGGAAGAAAAAACCCTTTACAATTTTAGCACATAGTGGTTCCAGTATAACCTCCTGACCTTCAGCTTGTCCAACTGTACTTGGAAAGAAAGAATGGCTGCTCCATCTGAAGCATCAAGAAAGTCTTGGATTCTCTCTGGACCACAGATGTGAGGGCTTTTTTTCTGAGTTGGTTTGAACTCTGAATACAGAAATAGCAGAAGGTTTTTCGGTTGAGATGACCTGAGTTAAGACATTCTGACATGGCTCTAGAAAAAAAATCTATGTAAGAACTGATACACAGTAATCCTGAATTATAGCCACAAAAAACTATCACAGATACACATGTGTGTACATACACACATTCACCAGCACCACTAAATTAGTCCTCATCATCCTGAATAGTCACCTCCATTCACAAGTTAAAACAATGACACATCAGTCGTATCTTAGTAAAGCTGGAAAAAAATTAAATAGAACAAATCAAAAGATTACTAAAAACCTGTCTGGTAAATTTAAATGCTCTGTCCATTTAGTACAGATCATGTATCTTTACACCGTTGGAATAATCCATTTTTCCAAAACATTGCCTCTTCTGAACTCCAGTTTTACTGCATTTGCCCCTTGCTGGTTAAAATGCCAGTCTTTCATGACTGGGTCTGTGAAACATGAGGCTAGTGAAGGAATGCCATGCTCTGGCTAAAGAAGCCCTGAGGAATCTAGTTCTATGTTCAGAAAACAAGAGAGCACTGGGAGCAGAGAATTTGACACTTCACTCAAACCTGCATGATTCCTATTATCTGAGATGCCAATTTGGCAATTACAGAGAGGGAGGGGGCAGACTTGTTTAATATAAGATGTTGAAAAATATTCTAAGAGTAAATGGAAATTATTAATTAAAGAAAAAAGCCTTCTTTGACCCCAGAGCTTTCTTATCCCCTTCATTCCACTTTGCAACCTCTTTTCCTTTACTTCTATCAGTTAATGAACAGCAAATAATCTATCTTGGTATTAAAACTTCAGATAAAATAGTCATTTTTAGCAAAATGCAAATGGTGACTAGCTGAAGAGCTAAGGGTCATCATCTGCTCACATATTAAGACATGACACAACTCCCTTAACTATCCTAATGGTCCTGGATTGGGGACAGGGGATAGTAAAGGGTTGGAAAGGAAAAAAGAATGGGGCAGATGCAAAATTATATTTTCAAACCTCCTGCTGGCATTCAACAAGCTCTTTGCTGTTCTTAATCACACACATATACGAATGCAACACAGAACTGTAATGCTGACATAGCTTCCTGGATGAGATACCTATAGGACAGTAACAAACAAAGACATTGACCCGTGGTTTTATTCTCCTGGGGAATCTTTGCCCCCCCCCCACTTCTTCCAGAGTTTATGTAAACTGAAAAGTTTATACGTTTAACACCCTGTTATCCATTCCAATATGGGAGGTCAGCGGTATTTCAACAAAGAAACCACTCATGAGTAATGATTTCATGGAGACAAGAGTTTTTATGGAGACAAGAGTAGGAAAACAAACTGTTTGAAATGAGTTTAATTCCTTGTGTGACGGCTAATAAAAAGAAATATCCGAACACAGTGCTTGAGAAGCATTTTTGTACTGTTCAACAGACTGAAAATAACAGCTTTTTTTCTGGTCTGCATTACCATTAATAACAGCCTTCCCTTCTGGTCATCTGTGTTTACAGAGGGAATAAAGATTCATAGAAGAGCTCGCCTTTCTTCTGTACCACCCAACTAGACACAGACTGTCCAGATGATTTTTTTTAAAACACAAACCAACTTCCATTTTCAAAAGTAAAACTAATTAGGGTACCTAAGTGTTCAAAAAAATTACTTAGGAAGTGTGAGGAAGCAAGAGAATTGTCAAGATAGCTCTCAGAAAGGTTGTTTGTGGAGAGTACAAGGGGACGTTGACATCTCGCCTTTGTTTAAGGAAGTGTTTGAACGCTCCTGAGAGGACATTTTTCATCTGCTCTATTTTCTTTCTTCTGGCCACACACCCCAAAATATCCAAGGCAGGGGAACAGTAGACTGATTATGTACCAGATAAAATATTCCACGAACTGCACGTTTTCAGCTCCCCCAGTGTATTTAAGATGGAATTGTCTTCACAAAATTGCAACATATTCACAGGCATTGCATACTGGAAGGTTCCCCTGGAGTTCAATGGACCCTTTATTCGCACCTGTAAATAATAAGTGCTCTCATGAATTAATTCTCATTTCCCTTTTCTCGTCTCATTTCCCTTGTCTCCATTCCATAGTATTCAACTCATTTCTGCCCTGCCCAAAACATCCTCTTGTCTTACCATTTCGCTCAGACCTCGTTTCTCTTCGTTTAGCTTTGTAGCCTTTCCTCATTGCATCAAATCTTTCTGCCTAGAAATTCACACCTCCAGGAAAGCTACAGGGAGGCAATCAAAAACAATAGCAATGGCCAAGCCTCTGACAAAAAATCCACCAATATGATAAAAGGTCTGTTCCCTGGGACATTTCTCACTTCCCACCAAGGAAACTTCAGAGTAAGCCTGATGGTTCCGTGGGAGGCCCTCTGAATATTAGAAACAGCTGTGTCTGGAATTTCCTTAGCCCAGTATGTTCACCAGCACCCCTTACAAGAAACACTCAAGGACAGGAATGTTATTTGTACAACTACATAGTCTGCACACTCTATAATAGAGCCCACATTTTCCTATTAGGAGAGTGAATAGTTAACATTTATTGTAAAATAAAATTTTAAGACTTATGATTTCCTCAAATTCTAAAAAAGTTGCCATGAATTTTACGTCTGCCGAAAAATATCCAAAGGGTATTCAGTAAAACACACAACTATTTGCTGACTGGAAATTCAGTCTAATTTAACACTGGCCCTCTCCTGTCCTTCATGGTAATATCACTGGGCCATCAGCCAAGGACTAGAAAAGTAGTCAGCTTCATCTTGGTGAATTGGAATCTCTGTGTCAGAAACAGTCAGCCTGACTAATGGGAACCACTGCTTGCCAAAATCTACAGCCTCACTGTCTGTTCCACCTATCAGATATGCTTAGAAGTCCCATGGCACAAGCCCAGCAGTCTACAGATCCCAATCAACTATCAATAGCTTAAGTGTAAGTGATTATAGATGAAGTCCAAGCCAAATGTGTTTCCTTTTTAGTCGCAGGAATTCCAGTGTTATTATGGCACCCATAATGCTCATACCTAATGATTCAGACAAGCATCCAGGAGCTAAGTGTTATGGGATGCTCTGCACATGCTACAATTACAGCATTCAGCATAGCACTAACAAGGATCCTAGGCTGAAGTTTCAAGGGCACCACATGCACAGTATTGACAGGATTGCCCTCTTGCCCGGTTAAATAGGATGGAAGATGTAAGGGTTCTCATATGCCCTGCTGCTAGTCTGGAAGCCTGGTTCTCCCTCTTCAGACTCCCACAGCTAGTGAACAAAGAAATGCATGTGTATACATTATAGGCTATAACTCTCCAGTGAGTCTAGGTTTCCTGACACCCCAATATTGCATCAAATGGTAATTCATTGAATTTTCCTCCCCTTTCTATTCTTGAACACTTCCCTTATGATTCAAACTCAGTGCTCTATCAAAATAGCTTTTCTTCTCAAACCAAAGGCTCCCATCCTATAAACAAATATTCTACCTCAGAAATATTATTTTGAAGTGAGCTGCTCAGGAAAATCATTTTTCAATAGCCAGTTGTGTCAGGAGTGAATCTGACTGAGTTTTATCTATGAATGCAACAGCATCCCAGTGCATTTAAAATGTAGTACTCACCTGTGATGAAAAAAAATAAAAATAAAAATAAATAAATAAAATGTAGTACTTTCTTTTCTTTCTTGATCAGGATCATATCCCGATATTCACATCCGGAGGAAAGCCAACTGCCATCGTGCTAACTATCACTGGCCCTCCCTCAAGAATAATCAGGAGAATCCAAGGCATGGAATCCTGCTGTCTCTTCATAAAGTCCATACCTTGGGGTTCAGGAATATGCATGCCCTTGTGCCTCTTCAAAGGGACAGAATAATTACTAGATCCCAGACTCTACTGAACTGAACAGAGTCAACTTTGAACATAACTGTGGGTGGAGGGTGGAGATGGAAAAATTGGATAATCCATAATATTTGTATTTGTATCACTTCCCTTCACTGATCATATATTAAAAGTCTTTAGCATTATTGACCGAGTCATTATTTAAACAAATCTCAGGAATAAAATAGTCCAGATATCAGAACAAATTAGTCCCTTCCAAAGGCAATCTTGCTCTGCTCTTATTTCCAGTGAACATGGAGAGAATCAAACTGGATATAAATGTAGCAATAATTTCATCAGGCATTTTCTTTTCACCATCATATTTAATCTTTCAGGGGTCCTAATTTTTCCCCTGTTTTCCATTCCTTTGTTTTCTACCATCATAACTGGAGCATATTTGAGGATGTGGCTTTAGATTTTCCCAACCTTTGCCTAGTTTTCATCCCCCACTGATAAGAAGGGATGACAGTATAATTAACACCAGCTGTCCCATCTTCATTTCTGACTCTGCTGCTGCTGCTAAGTCGCTTCAGTTGTATACGACTTTGTGAGACCCCAGAGATGGCAGCCCACAGGGCTCCCTGTCCCTAGGATTCTCCAGGCAAGAACACTGGAGTGGGTTGCCATTGCCTTCTCCGCTAGGAGCTAAGAAAGCCAGTCTCATGGGGTGTGGACTAAAGTGGGTGGAAGAATGTGGGACTCCACCCCAGCCACGGTGGGCCTCTCCCAAATTGCAATCCTCCTCCATTAGACAATACCTAAGTTCTTCCATCATGTTTACACAGCTGGAACTGTGTAGACCCTGAAAATCATGTAAAGCACAGACCGCTGAAGACTCTTCCTTGCTTCATTCTGGATTTAATCCTGTTTATCTAAGGAAGAATAAATGAATGTGTTAAATTCCTAGCACTGGGGTAAAGGCTACCAGGAAAGATAGCTCCCCTTTCTAGAAGCAGCCCACAGGTGCGAGGCTTTATGTCTGCTTGTAAGTAAGCAACAGCCAATACAAGTTTAGTCCAGAAGGAAAAGCAGTAATCCAGGAAACACAATCATTCATGTCAGAAGATAATTTATTGTGTGACTGCGTTGAAAACTACCTCTAGTGAAGAGACTGGCACTGCCTTAGTGAGGCAGGGTTTCCAGCCATCAGCCCTTGAGCATATGGGTGAGCCTGCTCTCACCTTCACAGAGCCTCTGCCACGAGTTTGTCACGTTCCTGCTGGCCAACACTGAGGAAAACCCTCCATACAGCTCCATCAGCTCCAAAAGTAGAGAACTGATAGAGTGCATGTTTGGTCCTAGGCACTCGACAACCATCCCTCCTGAGGACCTAAAGCCATAGGGACTGGTGAAGAAAAATTTTAGCACGGCTAATTTGGGGGATGCAGAAAAGCAAAAGTGTACTGTTCTGATGCAGCACTATGTCCAAAGGCAAGCTTCTTTCCAGACAGAATGAGGGTGTATGTACACTGCTATATTTAAAATGGACAACCAACAAGGACCTACTGTATAGCGCATGGAACTGTGCTCAATGATACATGCCAGCCTGGACGGGAGGGGTGTTTGGGGAAGAATTGATACATGCATATATATGATGGAGTCCCTTTGCTGTTCACCTGAAACTATCACAACATTGTTATTTGACTATACTTCAGTACAAAATAATGTTTTGTTTTTTTGTTTTTAAAGAATGAGGTTTATGTAAATCAGACCTACTGGAGTAATCTGCTCCTTGCCAAAAGGAAGCTTACCACCCTGCAGTGCATCTGAAGTCAGCTTCTCTCAGTGAACTGTGTGTTTGAAAAAGGTACCATCCCTCTCTCCCAGAGGCAGTGTAGTATAGAGTATACACTGTAGGCTCTGGGGCAAGACTGCCTGGTTCAAGTCTCAGCTCCACTACTTACCAGCCCTTATTGGGAAATTACTTAAAATTATTCTCTGTGTCTTGGTTTTTTCCTTCCTTCTATAAGATAGGAATAATACCACTGGCCTCCTGGGGTTGTTGGGATAGTTAAAAGTATGTGTGTGCATGCTAGGTCATGTTCAGTCATGTCTGACTCTTTGCAACCCCATGGACTGTAGCCCTCCAGGCTCCTCTGTCCATGGGATTCTCCAGGCAAGAATACTAGAGTGGAACTAGAAGGGTTGCCATGCCCTTCTCCAGGGATTCTTCCCAACCCAGGGGAACCCAAGTCTCTTAGGTCTCCTGCATTGGCAGGTAGGTTCTTTACTAGGGCTACCTGGGAAGCCCCAGTTAAAAGTATAAATGCATGTAAACCGAACTAAAGAGTGCCTAGGACAAAGGAAGAACTCAGTACATATTTAGGTCAGGATGCTCTCTTTGGGGATATAAAGGAAGGGATGCTGGGAAAGATCCCATGCTAAAGACATCAACCTCATCAGGCTACCCGAGTGGCCCAAATGCCACCATTAATTATTCTCTTATATTATCATCCCATCAAGATATCAAGTGCTTGGAAAGAGAGATCAATGAGTTTAGCAGATATTTTGGAATAATTAGGACCTTGGGGAAATGGAACATGGAACAGGTAAGTTTATATGTGGGAAGCAGGAAACAAAGAAAAACTGAGAATGCAGGACCCTGGGTAGTAGGGCTAACAGTGACAGAAACTAACAAAACCCAAGGGGAGTATTAGATGCCAGCGCTCCCAAATTGAGAGGAAGGGGCAAACAGAGAGATATAGCCACACAAAAGACACAATTTTGCCAAAGGCTCACCCTTGTACACTCCTTCTGAGAACGTGAGGAATGCTCTTTCCCTCTATGCTTCTTTCTTTCTTTGTTTCTAGGCACAAAACTAATTCTGACTCTCTGCTGCAGTAGATTTCATCACTTAAGTGAGGGGGCGGAGGACACATGCAGAATGCATTCAAATTTTAAAAATAGATCACAGAAAGGAAATACTGACAAGACGCTTAACATGCTAAGTCAGTTCAGTTCAGTTCAGTCACTCAGTGACTGAGTGACCCCATGAACTGCAGCACGCCAGACCTTCCTGTCTATCACCGATTCCCGGACTTTACTCAAACTCATGCCCATCGAGTCGGTGATGCCATCCAACCATCCCCTCCTCTCTCATCTCTTGCTCCTCCTGCCTTCAGTCTTTCCCAGCATCAGGGTCTTTTCAAATGACTGAGCTCTTCGCATCATGTGGCCAAAGTATTGGAGTTTCAGCTTCAACATCAGTCATTCCAATGAATATTCAGGACTGATCTCCCTTAGGATGGACTGGTTGGATCTCCTTACAGTCCAAGGGACTCTCAAGAATCTTCTCCAATACCACAGTTCAAAAGCATCAATTCTTTGGCACTCAGCTTTCTTTATAGTCCAACTCTCACATCCATACATGACTACTGGAAAAACCATAGCCTTGAGTGGACGGATCTTTGTTGGCAAAGTAATGTCTCTGTTTTTTAATATGTTGCCTAGGTTGGTCATAACTTTTCTTCCGAGAATAAGCATCTTTTAATTTCACGGCTGCAGGCACTATATGCAGTGATTTTGGATCCCAAAAAAATAAGTCTGTCACTGTTTCCACTGTTTCCCATTTTATTTGCCATGAAGTGATGGGACCAGATGCCGTGATCTTAGTTTTCTGAATGTTGAGCTTTAAGCCAACTTATTCACTCTTCTCTTCCATCTTCATCAAGAGGCTCTTTAGTTCCCCACTTTCTGCCATGAGGGGGGTGTCATCTGCATATCTGAGGTTACTGATATTTCTCCCCATAATCTTGATTCCAGCTTGTGCTTCATCCAGCTCAGCGTTTCTCATGATGTACTCTGCGTATAAGTTCAATAAGCAGGGTGACAATATACAGGCTTGACGTACTCTTTTCCCGATTTGGAACCAGTCTGTTGTTCCATGTCCAGTTCTAACTGTTGCTTCCTGATCTGCATATAGGCTTCTCAAGAGGCAGGTCAGGTGGTCTGGTATTCTCATCTCTCTCAGAATTTTCCACAGTTTATTGTGATCCACACAGTCAAAGGCTTTGGCATATTCAATAAGGCAAAAATAGATGTTTTTCTGGAATTCTCTTGCTTTTTCAATGATCCAGCAGATGTTGGTAATTTGATCTCTGGTTCCTCTGCCTTTTCTAAAACTAGCTTGAACATCTGGAAGTTCGCAGTTCATGTACTGTTGAAGCCTGGCTTGGAGAATTTTGAGCATTACTTTACGAGCGTGTGAGATGAGTGCAACTGTGTGGTAGTTTGAACATTCTTTGGCATTGCCTTTCTTTGGGATTGGAATGAACACTGACCTTTTCCAGTCCTGTGGTCACTGCTGAGTTTTCCAAATTTGCTGGCATATTGAGTGCAGCACTTTCACAGAATCATCTTTTAGGATTTGAAATAGCTCAAATGGAATTCCACCACCTCCACTAGCTTTTTTCATAGGCCCACTTGACTTCACATTCCAGGATGTCTGGCTCTAGGTGATTGATCACATGATCATGATTATCTGGGTCGTGAAGATCTTTTTTGTACAGTTCTTCTATATATTCTTTCTACCTCTTCTTAATATCTTCTGCTTCTGTTAGGTCCATACCATTTCTGTCCTTTATTGAGCTAAGTATGAGAAGTTAAATTGGAAGAGGCACTTGAGCCAGGGAAGCAAAAACAGGCTGCAGCACACACATTTGGAATGACAGTAATAAACTGATAGCCAAAATGCTTTTGGTTGCTTAACAGG
>SJYA01005614.1:45948-69799 GCA_006410615.1 Neotragus moschatus | reverse complement strand
TTGGAGAAGACTCTTGAGAGTCCCTTAGACTACAAGGAGATCCAACCAGTCCATTCTGAAGGAGATCGGGGCTGGGATTTCTTTTGAAGGAGTGATGCTAATACTGAAATTCCACTACTTTGGCCACCTCATGAGAAAAGTTGACTCATTGGAAAATACTCTGATGCTGAACGGGATTAGGGTCAGGAGGAGAAGGGGATGACAAAGGATGAGATGGCTGGATGGCATCATGGACTCGATGGAGGTGAGTCTGAGTGAACTCTGGGAGATGGTGATGGACAGGGAGGCCTGGCGTGCTGTGATTCATGGGGTCACAAAGAGTCGGACACGACTGAGCGACTGAACTGAACTGAACTGAATTNGAAGGGGATGACAAAGGATGAGATGGCTGGATGGCATCATGGACTCGATGGAGGTGAGTCTGAGTGAACTCTGGGAGATGGTGATGGACAGGGAGGCCTGGCGTGCTGTGATTCATGGGGTCGCAAAGAGTCGGACACGACTGAGTGACTGAACTGAACTGAATACTAACAACAGGTTGATTCTAAATAGGAAAATGAGCATGTGAAGTCTGTATATTGTCACCCTGCTTATTTAACTTATATGCAGAGTACATTATGAGAAACACTGGGCTGGAAGAAGCACAAGCTGAAATCTAGATTGCCAGTAGACATATGGATAACCTCAGATATGCAGATGACACCATCTTTATGGTAGAAAATGAAGAGGAACTAAAAAGTCTCTTGATGAAAGTGCAAGAAGAGAGTGAAGAAGTTGGCTTAAAGCTCAATATTCAGAAAACGAAGATCATGGAATCTGGCCCCATCACTTCATGGGAAATAGATGGGGAAATAGTGGAAACAGTGTCAGACTTTATTTTGAGAGCCTCCATAATCACTGCAGATGGTGATTGCAGCCATGAAATTAAAAGACACTTACTCCTTGGAAGGAAAGTTGTGACCAACCTAGATAGCATATTGAAAAGCAGAGACATTATTTTGCCAACAAAGGTCCGTCTAGTCAAGGCTATTATTTTTACAATGGTCATGTATGGATCTGAGTGTTGGACGGTGAAGAAAACTGAGTGGTGAAGAATTGATGCTTTTGAACTTTTACGACTAAGTGACTGAACTGAACTGAACTGAATAGTTATTAAAAACATTGGCAAAAATAAATAAATGAAAAATTAAAACATTGGCTATATTTTCCATTTTGCACAATATAACCTTGTAGCATATATTATACATAGTAGTTTTTTCCTTCTGCCAATTAGTAACCACTAGTTATTTCTCTAAATTTCTGAGTCTCCTTCTGTTTCATTGTATTCACTAGTTTTTTTTTTTTTTTTCAGATTCCACCTAAAAGTGACATTATGCAGAATATGTCTTTCTCTGTTTGACTTATTTTGTTTAGCTTAATACCCTCCAAAAGCCTATTTATATTTTGCAAATGGCAAAATTTCATTCTTTTTTATGGCCTAATGGTATTCTATGGTGTATGTCTGAATGCTTATTTTATTTTATCCATTTATTTTATCCATTCATCTACTGATGGAAACTTAGGTTGCTTCTATGTCTGAGCAATTATAGATAATGCTGCTATGAACATTGGAGTGTACATGTCTTCTTGAATTAATGTTTTTTTAATTTTTTCCAGTTATATATCCTGGAGTAAAATTGATAAGTCATATGGTAGCTCTACTTTTAACTTTTTGAGAAACCTCTTTACTGTTTTACACAGTTGCTGCATCAATACACATGATTACCAACAGTGTAAAGGTAATATAGGAATAGTGTTTCTATTGTAAGAAGCAGGAAATAGAGATCATGCAGTCCCAGATATTTGGACAAGATCAGCTAAACTGTTTCCATGAGATCTAATACTTCTGCCTTAAATTAAATACCTGGACAGTGCTCTGTTTATTCTTAGTGAGGTACCTTTATAACCTGGGCTTGACTGAAAGATCCTTCAACTCTTAAAACTAAATACTACCCAACAAAAGCAACCTCATACTAAATGAGTTACCTGAGAGTGTATACCTATAATCTGATGATTATTCTTTGCACATAGATGACCTAAGTGGTCTATATTTAATACACATAATATATAAAAAGGATGATTTTTCATAAGATATATTCAGTAATTGGTTCCTTGCTTTATAATTTCCACTCAAATTGTCAAATGTTTATTCCTAAGCCTTCTATATAGTAAAGATTCTTACAATCAAAGCTCCATAAGTACATTAAATATCTTGGGTGACTAAAACTCACTGCATAATGAGAAACATTCAATATTTACTCTATAAATATCTCTAAGAAATTGTATGGTTATATTAGAAGTTATAGAAATAGAATATGAGTTTTAGTTTATTCAACTGAAATTCCATGTTAACACTTTTCAAGGGTAGCTGATAAGTGTGGTGTCCAAGAGGCCCAGCTTTGATATGACCAGCAGCATCCTAAGAGCTAACTAGTAGTACCCACTCTTCTGAGCACTATGCTTGAGAGGGCTCCATTTCCAGTCTCCACACATGATCTTCTCCATAATAAAAAGGATCCTTATGCCTAAGGCTCTATAGCCACTTGGACTGTATGTGCCTCTTTCAATATCACTGCCTGGATACTCAGACCCTGAAAACCTCAGTCAAAAGGGTCCAGAGCCAACCTCTAGGACCTACATTAGCATGGTTTCTTTCCCAGTGTGTCACTTATGAGGTGGACTGTGCTGCCAGTTTATGAAAATCTAAGCCTTAGTGAGGATGGGGCCAGGTGGCCAGGAGATGGTTCCCACCCAACATCATGGATCGAGCTTGATAGACAGGCTGATGTGTCAATAATGATGTTCAAAAGTCCCCTCATGAGAGGTATCTGAGCCTGGGGTGAATTGAGGAAAGATCATCAGTCAGGGGCCAGGAAATCGCTCTTTTCTAACCATTTTGGTTCTTCTGAATATTCTTCAAAGGAATATAAGAATACTGTATTTGATTCCTATTTTTCATGTTATAATAAGGGTATGATTCTCTAATCAGGAGGTTGAAACATGTTTCATTATTGTTTACATTCTTTGGACATTAGACATATGACATAGGATGCTTTATTTGTATCATCACACAGCTACAAATATAGTTAGAGTAGAATAAGGGATTTATGATTTACGTTCTTCTCTGTTAGAGGAGGTCATCAAGGGGTCATGACAGCTAGTTAGCCTGAGAGCTGGACCGGGGCCATCAGATGCTGCTCGACCCCTCCACTGTGCTTGGAATGTATCATCTACCCATTATTCCCACATTAAAATGTAGCTTTGAGAGAGTAAGGATGAGAAGTTGCATACTACATGTAGTTTTTGAGCAAGAATATCAGTAAAAATGTTAACATACTGTATCTGAGAAGTAGTGAAATGATCAAAAATTCAAAACCTATTTACTTAATGTCTAAACCAAAAAACTAATTTTATTTTGAAATTGGTTTTAAAATAAATTTTAAAAATTTTAATAAAAGGTGGTCTACTAATATTGTCAACATTTAGTACACTTGCTTCTTGTAGATACTAATGACGAGTAAGAGTACATTGTTCAAATGGCACATTGCACTACCGGATACAATTGTGTTGTAACTCTTGAGGGAAGATTATTTAAATCTCAGTTTAGGTGGTGATCTGAATATAGGTGAAAATGCCCTCTAGACACAAAGGTATTGAAGAGCTTTCACAAGATTCCCCATGAGGGGGAGCAGGGAAACTGTTGGCTCTTGTATATGTGTATGCTTAGTTGCCAAGTTGTGTCTGATGCTTTGTGACTCCATGAACTATAAACCATCGGGCTCCTCTTCCCATGGGATTTTCCACACCAGAATACTGGAGTGGGTTGCCATGCCCTCCTCCAGGGAATATTCCTGACCCAGGGATTGAGCCCTCGACTCTTAGGTCTCCTTCTGCATTGGCAGACAGATTCTTTACCACTAGAGCCATCTGGTAAGCCCAATTACCTCTTGGTAGTTGGGAAAAACAAATTAAAGTGCTTAATGAAATGAAGGAGAGAGAATGAACACAGTTGACAAATTACTATTCTCAATGTAATTTCTTTAATACATTACCTTTACCATTTCAGTAAAATGCAAACCCTGCTAACGAGAAAACAAGACTTTTAAGAGAAATCTGTGCTATATAGTTTTAGAGCCACTTAGAATCATCCCTAGGTTTTTTTACAGTAAAAGCACACAGCTTCATTTATTTTGTTCACAATTATAAGCTTCATAATAAGTGACAAAGCACAATTCAAGTGATAATAATCATTGAAGGAATTAATATTAAGCCAGGTTAGCATATCACATTGCAGTTTCATAAGTTATACTGATAATCTTCATTCTGATTTGCCAAGGAAAGGTAAGTTTTATTTGAATGAAGTCTATTTCAAATTTTATCTCCAAATAGGCACCAAATAAGTCTCTTTCCTACATTAATGGCTTCAATTTGCAACTAGATTTCAATCAACTTCTCCTTCTAATACCAAAATGTCATTTGTTGATAAATGTTGTTACAGTTAATAAACAGATGTTAAGAGCAGCAGAGAAGGCAGTGGCACCCCCCTCCAGTGCTCTTACCTGGAAAATCCATGGACGGAGGACCCTGGTGGGATGCAGTCCATGAGGTCGCTAAGAGTCGGACACGACTGAGCGACTTCACTTTCACTTTTCTCTTTCATGCATTGGAGAAGGAAATGGCAACCCACTTCAGTGTTCTTGCCTGGAGAATCCCAGGGACCGCGGAGCCTGGTGGGCTGCCGTCTATGGGGTCGCACAGAGTCAGACACGACTGAAGCGACTTAGCAGCAGCAAGAGCAGTGTAGGAAAAATAATTGAGAATGTTTCCATCAAACAGTGCCATGTAGGGGAAGGAAATTTCTCAAATATTTAAAATGTGACAAATCCTCCTCAGCTACCTCAGACTGAGAGGCAAGGTATTACTCTGACTTCATATATGAGGAAATTGTAATTCATAAATATAAATTGTCATACATACATCTAGTTAAATGGTAGGGTTAAATTCAACTCTTATGTGACTTTAAGTCCAGGACTGTTCAACTTTACAATTTTTCATAGTATTTCTCCATGATATTAATATTTTCCCCATTTTTTTGTATATTTTTAGTTTTGATACAGCTTTTAATGGTTATTTTCTATTCATAGTTACTGCAAATATAGATGATATCCAACATGATGTACAATGCATCCTTGAACCATACAAAACTTATATTCCCCACTTCCTCATCCTTATATTGCCCCTCTGCTTGCACTGGTAGCCACTAGTTTGCTGTCTCTATCTGAGGGTCTGCTTCTTTTGTGTCATATTCACTAGTATGTTGTATTTTTTAGATTCCACATAAACATGATATCATACAGTATTTATGTTTTTTTTTCTGTTTGACTTATTTCTCTTGGTTCAAAGTACTCCAAGCCCATCTATGTTGCTGCAAATGGCAAAACTGAATTATTTTTTAATGGCTAAGTTGTATTTCCTTGTGTGTGTGTGTGTGTGTGTGTGTGTGTATGTAATCAGTTCAGTTTATTCACTCAGTCGTGTCCAACAATTTGCAACCCCATGAAATGCAGCATGTCAGGTTTCCCTGTCTCTCATCGACTCCTGGATCTTGTTTAAACTCATGTCTATTGGGTTAGTGAAGTCATCCAGTCATCTCATCCCCTTTTGTCCAATTCTCCTCCTGCCTTCAATCTTTCCCAGCACCAGGGCCTTTCCTGTTAGTTCTTTGTATCAGGTGGCCTGAGTATTGGAGCCTCAGGATCAGTCCTTCCAATGAATATTCAGGACTGATTTCCTTTAGCATTGACTGGTTTGAACTCCTTGCAGTCCAAGGGACTCTCAAGAGTCTTCTCCAACACCACAGTTCAAAAGTGTCAATTATTTCATGGTCAGCTATCTTTATAGTCCAACTTTCACATCCATACATGACTACTGGAAAAACCACAGCTTTGACTAGATGGACCTTTGTTGGGAAAGTAATGTCTCTGTTTTTTAATGTGCTGTCTAGATTGGTCATAGCTTTTCTTCCAAGGAGTNGTGACTAAAACTCACTGCATAATGAGAAACATTCAATATTTACTCTATAAATATCTCTAAGAAATTGTATGGTTATATTAGAAGTTATAGAAATAGAATATGAGTTTTAGTTTATTCAACTGAAATTCCATGTTAACACTTTTCAAGGGTAGCTGATAAGTGTGGTGTCCAAGAGGCCCAGCTTTGATATGACCAGCAGCATCCTAAGAGCTAACTAGTAGTACCCACTCTTCTGAGCACTATGCTTGAGAGGGCTCCATTTCCAGTCTCCACACATGATCTTCTCCATAATAAAAAGGATCCTTATGCCTAAGGCTCTATAGCCACTTGGACTGTATGTGCCTCTTTCAATATCACTGCCTGGATACTCAGACCCTGAAAACCTCAGTCAAAAGGGTCCAGAGCCAACCTCTAGGACCTACATTAGCATGGTTTCTTTCCCAGTGTGTCACTTATGAGGTGGACTGTGCTGCCAGTTTATGAAAATCTAAGCCTTAGTGAGGATGGGGCCAGGTGGCCAGGAGATGGTTCCCACCCAACATCATGGATCGAGCTTGATAGACAGGCTGATGTGTCAATAATGATGTTCAAAAGTCCCCTCATGAGAGGTATCTGAGCCTGGGGTGAATTGAGGAAAGATCATCAGTCAGGGGCCAGGAAATCGCTCTTTTCTAACCATTTTGGTTCTTCTGAATATTCTTCAAAGGAATATAAGAATACTGTATTTGATTCCTATTTTTCATGTTATAATAAGGGTATGATTCTCTAATCAGGAGGTTGAAACATGTTTCATTATTGTTTACATTCTTTGGACATTAGACATATGACATAGGATGCTTTATTTGTATCATCACACAGCTACAAATATAGTTAGAGTAGAATAAGGGATTTATGATTTACGTTCTTCTCTGTTAGAGGAGGTCATCAAGGGGTCATGACAGCTAGTTAGCCTGAGAGCTGGACCGGGGCCATCAGATGCTGCTCGACCCCTCCACTGTGCTTGGAATGTATCATCTACCCATTATTCCCACATTAAAATGTAGCTTTGAGAGAGTAAGGATGAGAAGTTGCATACTACATGTAGTTTTTGAGCAAGAATATCAGTAAAAATGTTAACATACTGTATCTGAGAAGTAGTGAAATGATCAAAAATTCAAAACCTATTTACTTAATGTCTAAACCAAAAAACTAATTTTATTTTGAAATTGGTTTTAAAATAAATTTTAAAAATTTTAATAAAAGGTGGTCTACTAATATTGTCAACATTTAGTACACTTGCTTCTTGTAGATACTAATGACGAGTAAGAGTACATTGTTCAAATGGCACATTGCACTACCGGATACAATTGTGTTGTAACTCTTGAGGGAAGATTATTTAAATCTCAGTTTAGGTGGTGATCTGAATATAGGTGAAAATGCCCTCTAGACACAAAGGTATTGAAGAGCTTTCACAAGATTCCCCATGAGGGGGAGCAGGGAAACTGTTGGCTCTTGTATATGTGTATGCTTAGTTGCCAAGTTGTGTCTGATGCTTTGTGACTCCATGAACTATAAACCATCGGGCTCCTCTTCCCATGGGATTTTCCACACCAGAATACTGGAGTGGGTTGCCATGCCCTCCTCCAGGGAATATTCCTGACCCAGGGATTGAGCCCTCGACTCTTAGGTCTCCTTCTGCATTGGCAGACAGATTCTTTACCACTAGAGCCATCTGGTAAGCCCAATTACCTCTTGGTAGTTGGGAAAAACAAATTAAAGTGCTTAATGAAATGAAGGAGAGAGAATGAACACAGTTGACAAATTACTATTCTCAATGTAATTTCTTTAATACATTACCTTTACCATTTCAGTAAAATGCAAACCCTGCTAACGAGAAAACAAGACTTTTAAGAGAAATCTGTGCTATATAGTTTTAGAGCCACTTAGAATCATCCCTAGGTTTTTTTACAGTAAAAGCACACAGCTTCATTTATTTTGTTCACAATTATAAGCTTCATAATAAGTGACAAAGCACAATTCAAGTGATAATAATCATTGAAGGAATTAATATTAAGCCAGGTTAGCATATCACATTGCAGTTTCATAAGTTATACTGATAATCTTCATTCTGATTTGCCAAGGAAAGGTAAGTTTTATTTGAATGAAGTCTATTTCAAATTTTATCTCCAAATAGGCACCAAATAAGTCTCTTTCCTACATTAATGGCTTCAATTTGCAACTAGATTTCAATCAACTTCTCCTTCTAATACCAAAATGTCATTTGTTGATAAATGTTGTTACAGTTAATAAACAGATGTTAAGAGCAGCAGAGAAGGCAGTGGCACCCCCCTCCAGTGCTCTTACCTGGAAAATCCATGGACGGAGGACCCTGGTGGGATGCAGTCCATGAGGTCGCTAAGAGTCGGACACGACTGAGCGACTTCACTTTCACTTTTCTCTTTCATGCATTGGAGAAGGAAATGGCAACCCACTTCAGTGTTCTTGCCTGGAGAATCCCAGGGACCGCGGAGCCTGGTGGGCTGCCGTCTATGGGGTCGCACAGAGTCAGACACGACTGAAGCGACTTAGCAGCAGCAAGAGCAGTGTAGGAAAAATAATTGAGAATGTTTCCATCAAACAGTGCCATGTAGGGGAAGGAAATTTCTCAAATATTTAAAATGTGACAAATCCTCCTCAGCTACCTCAGACTGAGAGGCAAGGTATTACTCTGACTTCATATATGAGGAAATTGTAATTCATAAATATAAATTGTCATACATACATCTAGTTAAATGGTAGGGTTAAATTCAACTCTTATGTGACTTTAAGTCCAGGACTGTTCAACTTTACAATTTTTCATAGTATTTCTCCATGATATTAATATTTTCCCCATTTTTTTGTATATTTTTAGTTTTGATACAGCTTTTAATGGTTATTTTCTATTCATAGTTACTGCAAATATAGATGATATCCAACATGATGTACAATGCATCCTTGAACCATACAAAACTTATATTCCCCACTTCCTCATCCTTATATTGCCCCTCTGCTTGCACTGGTAGCCACTAGTTTGCTGTCTCTATCTGAGGGTCTGCTTCTTTTGTGTCATATTCACTAGTATGTTGTATTTTTTAGATTCCACATAAACATGATATCATACAGTATTTATGTTTTTTTTTCTGTTTGACTTATTTCTCTTGGTTCAAAGTACTCCAAGCCCATCTATGTTGCTGCAAATGGCAAAACTGAATTATTTTTTAATGGCTAAGTTGTATTTCCTTGTGTGTGTGTGTGTGTGTGTGTGTGTGTATGTAATCAGTTCAGTTTATTCACTCAGTCGTGTCCAACAATTTGCAACCCCATGAAATGCAGCATGTCAGGTTTCCCTGTCTCTCATCGACTCCTGGATCTTGTTTAAACTCATGTCTATTGGGTTAGTGAAGTCATCCAGTCATCTCATCCCCTTTTGTCCAATTCTCCTCCTGCCTTCAATCTTTCCCAGCACCAGGGCCTTTCCTGTTAGTTCTTTGTATCAGGTGGCCTGAGTATTGGAGCCTCAGGATCAGTCCTTCCAATGAATATTCAGGACTGATTTCCTTTAGCATTGACTGGTTTGAACTCCTTGCAGTCCAAGGGACTCTCAAGAGTCTTCTCCAACACCACAGTTCAAAAGTGTCAATTATTTCATGGTCAGCTATCTTTATAGTCCAACTTTCACATCCATACATGACTACTGGAAAAACCACAGCTTTGACTAGATGGACCTTTGTTGGGAAAGTAATGTCTCTGTTTTTTAATGTGCTGTCTAGATTGGTCATAGCTTTTCTTCCAAGGAGTAAGTATCTTAATTTCATTGCTGCAGTCATCATCTGCAGTGATTTTTGGAGCCAAGAAAACAGTCTGTCACTGTTTACAATTTTTCCCCATCTATTTGCTATGAAGTGATGGGACCAGATGTCATGATTTTTGCTTTTTGAATACTGAGTTTTAAGTCAGGTGTTTCACTCTTTTACATTTTCATGAAGAGGCTCTTTAGTTCCTCTTCACTTTCTGCCATAAGGGTGGTGTCATCTGCATGTTTGAGGTTATTGATATTTTTCCTGGAAATCTTGATTCCAGATTGTGCTTCATCCAGCCTGGAATTTCACATGATGTATTATGCATGTAAGTCAAATAAGCAGGGTGACAGTATACAGCCTTGACATACTCTTTTCCTAATTTGGAACCAGTCCATTGTTCCATATCTGTTTCTAATTGTTGCTTCTTGACCTGTACACAGACTTTCAAAAGGCAGATAAGATGGTCTGATATTCCCATCTCTTGAAGAATTTTCCAGTTTGTTGTGATTCACACAGTCAAAGCCTTTGGCATAAATAATAACGCAGAAGTAAATTTATTTTCTGGTATTCTCTTGTTTTTTCAATGATACAACAGTTATTGGCAATTTGTTCTCTGGTTCTTCTGCCTTTCCTAAATCCAGCTTGAACATCTGGAAGTTCTTGGTTTACGTACTGTTAAGCCTTCATTGGAGAATTTTGAGTATTACTTTGCTAGCATGTGAGATGAGTTCAATTGTGAGATAGATGGAACATTCTTTGGGATTGCCTTTCTTTGAGATTGGAATGCAAACTGGTATTTTCCAGTCCTGTGGCCACTACTGCATTTCCCAAATTTGCTGGCATATTGAATGTAACACTTTAACAGCATCATCTTTTAGGATTCTAAAGAGCTCAGCTGGAATCCATCACCTCCACTATCTTTGTTCATAGTGATGTTTCCTAAGGCCCAGTTAATTTGGCATTGCAGGGTGTCTGATTCTAGGTGACTGACCACATCATCATGGTTATATGGGTCATTAAAAAATTTTTTTCACATAGTTCTGTGTATTTCTGCCACTTCTTCTCAATATATTTTTCTTCTATTTAGGTCCATACTATTTCTGTCCTTTATTGTGCCCATCTTTGTAAGAAATGGTCCCTTTATATCTTTACTTTTCTTGAAGTGATCTCTAGTCTTTCCCATTCTATTGTTTGCCTCAATTTTTTTGCACTGATCACTTAGTAAGGCTTTCTTATTTCTCCTTGCTATTCTTTGAAACTCTGAATTCAGGTGGCTTTGTCTTTCCTTTTTTTTTTTTTCTTTGCCTTTAGCTTCTTTTCTTTCTCAGCCATTTGTAAGGCCTCCTCAGATAACTGTTTTCTCTTTTTGCATTTATTTTTCTTAGGAATGTTTTTGATCATGGCCTCCTGAACAGTGTTATGAAGTCATAGTTCTTCAGACACTCTATTAGATCTAATCCCTTTCTTCTATTTGTCACTTTCACTGGATAATCATATGGGATTTGATCTAGGTCATACCTGAGTGGTCTAGTGATTTCCATAATTTCTTCAATTTAAGCCTGAATTTTGCAATAAGGTGTTCATGATCTGAGACACAGTTAACTCTGTTTTATTCTTACTGACTGTAGAGAGCTTATCCATCTTCAGCTCAAAGAAAATAATTAAATTGATTTTGGCATTGATTATCTGATAATCTCCATGTATAGAGTCTTCTCCTGTGTTGTGTACTTACTACATCATCTTTATTCATTCATCTGTTTTTGAACACTTAAGTTTCTTCCATGTAAATAATGTGTTTATGAACATTGGGATACGTATATTTTTGAATTTATATATTTATAAATATATATATATATAGTATTGGAATTGGAATTCCTGTGTCATATGTGCTACCCTGGTGGCTCAGAAGTTAAAGAATCTGTCTGCAGTGTAGGAGACCCATGTTTGATCACAGAGTCAGTGAGATTCTCTGGAGAAGGGAATACCTACTCCAGTATTCTTGCTTGAAAAATTCCATGGACAGAAGAACCTGACAAGCTACAGTCCAATGGTTGCAAAAAGTCAAATATGACTGAGCAACTAACACTTACACACAGAAATACACAGACACTACTTCTATTTAGTTATTATTATTATTGTTTGCAAAACCTCCATACTGTTTTGCATTGTGGCTGCACCAATTTACATTCCCGCAAGTGCACAACAGTTCTCTTTTCTCCATGTTCTTGCTAACATTTGTTATCTTTGCTGTTTTCAATTATATCCATTTTGATAGTGAAGAGATATCTCATTGTGGATGCTATTTTCATTTTCCTGAAGACTGGCAATATTGGGCACCTTTTCATGTGGCTGTTGACAATCTACATTTCCTTTTTGAAAATATCTATTCAGTTTATTGTTCATTTTTTATCAGGCTTTTATTTGATGTTGAGTTACATGAGCTGATTTTATATGCAGAGATTTAACCATAAGATTAAATCCTAGATTTGGTCATAAGATTATAGAGTGGTTATGAATATGTTCATCTTACCACTATGTGAGTAACATTCCCCTCCTATTACAGTCAGTGACAGCTTCAAAGTGTAGACTACCTGAGGAGGAATTCTTAGAGAAGCCCAATGACTACATGGGAGATAAAAGGAAGGACACTAAAAAAAAAAAAAAAAAAAAATTGAAGCATCTGAGCTATAGCAAATATTGAACAGTGAACAACTGCTATCAAGATTAATATAAAGCCTCATACTAAACACATACACATGTCAGTTACTTTTATCTGACTTTAAAGATAATTTGCACAGTAGGCTAAAAGAAAAGCTATGTAAAGAGATAAGATAAGCATCAGAACTGGCCTCAGGTGGTCTCAATCAGAAGTGACTTGAAGCAAGATTTCATTTTTCCTGATCAGAGACTAAAATCAGGCTGGAGCAGTGAGAGTGTAGAACCCTAGCCATTAGACCACCAGGGACAGGTGGCAATGACAAGACTCTGACCCACCAGCTGTGTAGAAATGAATTTCTGCAAAGAGACGGAAAATAGTGAAACAAATATAGTGCTTATGAGAACAGTATGTGTGGATAGACACATTGATGGGCTCAGAAGGATAATTGTGCCCTCATAGTAGTGAATAGCTTATATGGGGCATTTCTTCTGGGTTTCCTTTGACCAGTCATCACATTTTGCCTCGTTCTATGTCTATATTTGCTTTATCTAAGGATCCTCCCATGTGTGCATTCATATCTCTTACACAAGATGGATTCTAGTGAAGAGGGTTGTGGATAGTTGGCATAATTTACTGTGGGATAGTATTCCTCCCTTTTTGGCCTCTAAGAAGCCTTCCTCTCTGTGTGTAGTCAGGGAGGTGTCCTTGACCTCAAGAATGAGGAATGTGTGGTCTTATTTCTTTTACCTTGTACTCATCTTGGAGTATCTGCCCACTGAGAATGGTATCTCCTCAGGAGTCCATCTATTTTCTCCCTTAAAATGAGACTCAGATAAGACAGACTTTGAAATTCTCCAGCAGGAAATTTATTTATTTATTTATTTTTTCTGCACACGGTGGGGGCAGCCGTGATCACCCTCCCACCTAGCAACCCCAGGCCTCCACTAGCCCGTGTGGTCCAGGTCAATAAGAGCACTCCTCTGGGAGCTGGCGGTTCTATAGTACACACACACAGTTCAGTGACGACATGGCAACTTTACGTGAATCAAAAAAGAAGACCTCTTCCTCTGAGATGAAGTAGCCATACACGTAGATGCTCAGCTGGGCAAGTAAAGTACAGAGTTTGAACCCCCATTTCCCATCCTGACTAGGTGTGCTCAAGCAGTTTACAATCTGTACAGTTGTACTGGGAGGACCTGCCCCACTCCCAACCTGGACCTGCAGAAAGAGAAGTCCCCACGGATTCTCCCTAAGGAGTTTCAGAACTGGAGAGCTGGGAGGCTGGGGAACATACCAAGGTGGGCATGTCTGACTCTGCGACCCCGTGGACTGTAGCCCACCAGGCTTCTCCGTCCATGGGATTCTCCAGGCAAGAATACTGGAGTGGGTTGCCATTTCCTTCTCCTCCAGCAGGAAATTTAAAGTAACTATAATTAATTTTGTGAAGCTAATGAAAAATATAGGCACCATGAAGAACAGAGGAATAATGTAAGCAGAGAGACAGAAATTATAAGAAAAATCAAGAGAAATAGGTTCAGATTAACAACACTGAAATTAAGAATTCCAGAAACAAGGAATTCCTTTGATGGGTTCATCACTAGGATGGATGAGACTGAGAAAAGGATAAGCATGCTTGAAAATATGTGGCTAGAACCTTCCCAAAATCAAATACAAAGAAAGAACAAAAATAATGAATAAAATAGAATATCCATAAACTATGGGACGTCATGAACACAAAATCAGAATGACCAAAGAAGAAGAAAGAGCTTTGGGCAGAAAAAATACTTGAAACACTGGTTAAGAAATTATTCAAGTTAATAACAGATAATAAACCACAGACCTAGGTAGCTCACAGGACATCAAATCAGATAAATAAATAACTTCCATAATAGGCATAATATAATTTATAGATTATATTAATTCTTATGATGAGTAAAGTGGGAGAATATACCTGATTCCTAGTCAGATCCACTGAATATGAACTGGGATGTGATAGGATTGGGTTTTGACAGTGCCGTCAATTGTTCTATCGTTGTCCAGTCGCTTTTGTGTCTGACTCTTTTACGACTCTTTTGTAGCCCACTAGGCTCCTCCATCTGTAAAGTTTCACAGGCAAAAATACTAGAATGGGTTGATATTTCCTTCTCCAAGGAATCTTCCTGACCCAGGGATGGAACCTGTGTCTCCTGCATTGGAAGGTGGATTCTTTACCACTGAGCCAACAGGGAACCCAAGGTCAATTCTAATTTGATCTACTTATACAGATTTTTAATTTTTAAAAAATTTCTGTATTGGAATATAATTGACTCACAATGTTATATCAGTTTCAGGTGTACAGCAAAGTTATTTAATTATACATACTCTTATATTTTTGATTTTCAGGTTATTTTCCCCATATAAGTTATTGCAGAGTATTAAGTAGAGTTCTTTATGTATGCAGTTAGTATTTGTTGATTATTTTACTTATAGTAATGTGCATATGCCAATACTAAAGTCTCAGTTTATCCCTCCTCATCACATTTCCCTCTTGGTAACCACAAGTATTAGGTTAGTTTTATTTGGTCAGCTAATAAGAAGGAAATATATTACAATGAAAATGAAAAAAGAGAAAATTATGTTAAAATTAATTTTAATTAATATAAGTATTTAAAATATTATAAAATACACGTAAATCATCAATTAAGCATTTTTATTTTGGCATGCATGTTTTAATCTCATTGTTATCACGAAGAATATAAAGGACAATCAATTGCTCTCAGTATCCACAGAAATTCTATAGTAAAATATATCTTTATTTTTAATTTCACCAATGGAAAAATTTTAATTTTCCAATTTATTTTCATGTTAGCAAGTTATGCTGAAAGAAAAACAAGGCAAACACATCTGAAATCCTTCTTGGGAGACTTATAAAGTGGACTCAAACAATTTGGGGATTGGGACAATTACCTTCCATACAGTCAATAATCTGAGTGTAACTTTACAGTTGGCTCTCTGCACCCAGGACTCCTCCACACCCATGGTTAGTGTGGTAATATAGTATTTATGGGGAACACGTGTATACCTGTGGCAGATTCATGTTGATGTATGACAAAACAATACAATATTGTAAAGTAATTAACCTCCAATTAAAATAAATAAATTTATATTTAAAAATAAAATAAAACTTTAAAAACAGTATTTTATTAATAAACACTAATAGTAATAAAATAACATACTAAATTATTAAGAAATACTGTATTACTAGAAATCCATGTACTTTGGATCTGTATACTTCAAACCCATGCTGTACAAAGGTCATTGTATTTCTCTTCCTTTAACACATGGTGCCAACTCATCCTTACATACAGAACACACAGAAATACTCCATGTTTTAAATCAAAAACTTTATTTCATCCAAGTGGAGATTAAAAAAGAAAACATTATTTCTTTTTAGAACACAATAGGGAGAAATTGGCTTAGTGATTATGTTCAGGAATTCCTGATACTACATTAATATCTGTGATAATTCAAGAAAAAGATAAAAGCTTTGGTTTTGAGGAAATAATATTTGAATCATCATCTATTTTCTTTTTCTTTGTTTTTAATTATCTTGCTTTCCATTTGTTTTATTTTATTATTATTTTAATATAAATTTATTTACTTTAATAGGAGGTTAATTACTTTACAAGATTTTATTGGTTTTGCCACACATCAACATGAATCTGCCACAGATATACACGTGTTCCCCATCCCGAACCTCCCTCCTCCCTCCCTCCCCATACCATCCCTCTGGGTCGTCCCAGTGCACCTGCCCCAAGCATCCAGTATCATGCATCGAATCTGAACTGGCAATTCATTTCGTATATGATGAACATAGATGCCAAAATCATTAACAAAATTCTAGCAATCAGAATCCAACAGCACATTAAATAGATCACACACCATGACCAAGTGGGCTTTATCCCAGGGATGCAAGGATTCTTCAATATCCACAAATCAATCAGTATAATACACCACATTAACACATTGAAAAATAAAAGCCATATGATTATCTCAATAGATGCAGAGAAAGCCTTTGAAAAACTTCAACATCCATTTATGATAAAAACTCTCCAGAAAGCAGGAATAGAAGGAACATACCTCAACACAATAAAAGCTATATATGACAAACCCACAGCAAATATTATCCTCGATGGTGAAAAATTGAAAACATTTCCCCTAAAGTCAGGAACAAGACAAGGGTGCCCACTTTTGCCACTGCTATTCAACGTAGTTTTGGAAGTTTTGGCCAGAGCAATCAGAGCAGAAAAAGAAATAAAAGAATCCAAATTGGAAAAAAAAAAGAAATAAAAATTTCACTGTTTGCTTTCTCTCTGAAAAACAAGTACAAGTAGTAATTTCCACCTGTACCAATTAAAAATACCAAGATGAATTTTTAAATTAAACAGGATCAACTAAAGTGCTCCCTGGTCTATTTCTTGTCTGGGAATCTGGAACCTGCATATTTTTCCTCCAGGAAGCCTGGTCTTATCTCTTGCTATTGAGTATTTCTGACACTCAGCAATTTGAAGCCTACTATTATCAATCAAAAGAGATTATACTGCCTATTGAAGTGAGGTCTGTACAATATATTTAGAACAGTTGATGCTAGTCATTAGAATTATACTGATAAAACCTTTGTCACATGTAGATAGGCAAGCCTAGAGACACTTTATCTGACAGGGTACACTGTCTATACAGGGCTTCCCAGGTGGTAATAGTGGTAAAGTACACCTACCAATGAAGGAAACATAAGAGAAAGAGAGCTCCTTCCCTGGATTGGGAAGATCCCATAGGGGAGGGCATGGCAACCCACTCCTGTATTCTTGCCTGGAGAATCCCATGGACAGAGGAGCCTGCTGGGCTATAGTTCATAGGGTTGCAAAGAGTCAGACACAAATGAAGTGACTTAGCAAACACTCATTGTCCGTGCAACTGACTTTTAATTTTTTATGTATAAACTATTTGGGTTCTAAAACTGACACTGAAACCACAAACAGGAGAGAAATAAAATTATTACAGAAGTATATAATTAATTATTAATGAAAAATAATTATTTAGTGCAGAGTAAATCAATGTAAGTAGCTTGTGACTATTTTCATACTGTCACACACATAGCAGATAACTGGGTATAATCCATAGAGAGCTAATCCTATATCCCCAAATAAGTGACTGATTTCATAAATATGTTTGTGCTTAATGAATCAGGTTGGCATGAATTCCTTCAGAACAAGTTAGATATGTACTACACTGTCCCATTTGTAAATTCTTAAAGAATCGAAAACATTATTTTATGTAGGATATAATGATCTTGGTATCACTCTGATCATTTTTTTTTGCTTATAATATTTACAGATAATCTGATTCATATAGTTGTCAGCAGATCTGCATAAGACATATTAAAGGAAATATTTCAGATTGAAAGGAGGTAATTTTGGAAGATAATTCAGATCTATTTGATGGGGATTGCTTTGAATTTGTAGATCACTTTGGCTAGTATATCCATTTTGATAATATGGATTCTTCCAATCCAAGAACATGATATATCTCTCCATCTGTTAGTGTCATCTTTCTTACTTACAGTTTTCTACACACAGGTCTTTTATCTTTTAAGTATGTTGATACCTAGGTATTTTGTTATTCTTGTTGCAATGGTGAATAAGATTATTTTCTTACTTTCTCTTTCTGATTTTTCCTTGTTAGCATATGTATAAAATAGACAGCCAGTGAGAAGCTGTATGCAGGTCAGTAAGCAACAGTTAGAACTGGACGTGGAACAATAAACAGGTTCCAAATAAGAAAAGGAGTACTTCAAGGCTGTATATTGTCACCATGCTTCTTTAACTTATATGTAGAGTATATCATGAGAAACGCTGGGCTGGAAGACACACAAGCTGGAATCAAGATTGCTGGAAGAAATATAAATAACTTCAGATATGCAGATGACACCACCTTTATGGCAGAAAGTGAAGCAGAACTAAATAGCCTCTTGATGAAAGTGAAATAGAGGAGTGAAAAGGTTGGCTTAAAGTTCAACATTAAGAAAACTAATATCACGACATCTGGTCCCATCACTTCATGGCAAATACATGGGGAAACAGTGGAAACAGTGGCAGACTTTATTCTCTTGGGCTCCAAAGTCACTGCAGATGGTGACTGCAGCCATGAAAGTAAAAGATGCTTACTCCTTGGAAACAAATTTATGACCAACCTAGACAACATATTAAAAAGCAGAGAGATTACTTTGCCAACAAACGGCTGTCTAGTCAAGGCTATGGTTTTTCTAGTTGTATGGATGTGAGAGTTGAACTATAAAGAAATCTGAGCACCAAAGAATTGATATTTTGAACAGTGGTGTTGGAGAAGACTCTTGAGAGTGCATTGGACTGCCAGGAGATCAAACTAGTCCATCCTAAAGGAAATCAATCCCAAATTTTCATTGGAAGGACTGATGTTGTAGCTGAAACTCCAATCCTTTGGCCCACTGATACGAAAAACTGACACATGTGAAAAGACCCTGTTGCTGGGAAAGATTGAAAGGAGAAGGAGAAGGGGACAACAGAGAATGAGATGGTTGGATGGCATCATTAACTCAATGGACATGAGTCTGAGTAAGTTCCAGGCTTCTTTGCCCAACATCAATCCCTGGAGCTTACTCAAACTCATGTTCATCAGGACGGCGATGCCATCCTGTCATCTCATCCTCTGTTGTCCCCTTCTCCTTCTTTCAATCTTGCCCAGCATCAGGGTCTTTCCAGTAAGACAGCTCTACACATCAGGTAGAAAAAAAAATTGAAGATTCAGCTTAAGAATCATTTATTCCAGAGAATGTGTGCTCATTTACTTCATTCGTGTCTGATTCTCTGTGACCCCATGGACCATGGTTTGCCAGTCTCGTCTGTCTCTGGGATTCTCCAGGCAAGAACACTGGAGTGAGTTGCCATTTCCAATGAATACTCAAGATTGATTTCCTTTAGGATTGACTGGATTCATCTCCTTGAAGTCCAAGGCACTCTCAACAGTCTTTTCCAACACCACAGTTCAAAAATGTTAATTATTTGCGGCTCAGCTTCCTTTATATTCCAACTCTCACATTCATACATGACTACTAGAAAAACCATAACTTTGATTAGATGGATGTTTGCTGGCAAATTAATGTCTCTGTTTTTTTAATATGCTGTCTAGTTTGGTCATAGCTTTTCTTCCAAGAAGCACGTGTATTTTAATTTCATGACTGCATTCACCATCTTCAGTGATTTTAGAATCCAAGAAATAAAGTCTCACATTGTTTTTGTTGTTTCTCCACCTATTTGCCATGAAGTGAGGGGACCAGATGCCATGAGCTTAGTCTTCTGAATGTTGAGCTTTAAGCCAGCTTTTTCACTCTCCTCTTTCATTTTGATCAAGAGGCTCTTTAGCTCTTCTTCACTTTCTGCCATAACGGTTGTGTCATCTGCATATCTGAGCTTGTTGATATCTTTTCCAGCAATTTTGATTTCAGCTTGTGCTTCTTCCAGCCCAGCGTTTCTCATCATGTACTCTGCATCTAAGTTAAAAAAGCAGGGTGACACTATATAGCCTTGATGTACTCCTTTTCCAATTTGGAACCTGTCTGTTCCATGTCCAATTCTAATTCTTGTTTCTTAACCAGCGTATAGGTTTCTCAGGAGGCAGGTAAAGTGGCCTGGTAATCCCATCTCTTTCAGAATTTTCCATAGTTTGTTATGATCAACACAGTCAAAGACTTTGGAATAATCAATAAAGCAGAAGTAGATTTTTTTGGGAACTCTCTTGCTTTTTTGATGATACAATGGTTGTTCACCGTTTGATCTCTGGTTTCTCTACCTTTTCTAAATCCAGCTTGAACATCTGGGATTCATTGTTCAGTTACTGTTGAAGCCTGGCTTGGAGAATTTTAAGCATTACTTTACTAGTGTGTGAGGCGAGTGCAATTGTGTAATAATTTGAACATTCTTTCTCACTGTCTTTCTCTGGTATTGGAATGAATACTGACATTTTTCAGTCCTATGTCCACTGCTGAGTTTTCGAAATTTGCTGGCATATTGACTACAGCACTTTAACATCATCATCTTTTAGCATCTGAAATAGCTCAACTGGAATTCCATCACCTCAGATAGCCTTCTTTATAGTGATGCTTCCTAAGGCTCACTTAACATCTCATCCCAGGATGTCTGGGGTCTGGGTGAGTGAACATAGCATTGTGGTTATCTGGCTCATGAAGATCTTTTTTGTTCTTCTTCTGTGTATTCGTGCCTCTTCTTCTTAATATATTTTGCTTCCGTTAGGTCCATATTATTTCTGTCTTTTATTGTGCTCACGTTTGCATGAAATGTTCCCTTGGTGTCTCTAATATTCTTGAAGAGATCTCTAGTCTTTCCCGTTTGGTTGATTTCATGTATTTATTTGCACTGATAGATATAATGATATATTAATCCAAATTATATTGTGATAAGTGAATATATACCTTAATTACTAAAGAATGCGACTGCTAGGGGGAAATATAATCAGATATACATTTGACCCTTGAACAACATAGACTTGCACCACATGGATACACTTATACATGGGTTTTGACTAATAGTAAAATCAAGTTCTACATGATCCAAAGTTCATTGAATTCATAAATGGGGAATCAGGGATACAGAGGCACTGCATATTAAGAAGGCAAATAAAATTTGTGCAGTTAGTTCTTGTGTCTTTAACTGTACAGATGGTCAGCACACCAAAATCCCATATTCTACAAAAATCAACTGTAGCTATATTTATCAGGTCAGTTCAATCACTCAGTTGTGTCCAACTCTTTGTGATTCCATTGACTGCAGCATGCCAGGCTTCCCTGTCCATCACCAACTCCAAGACATTGCTCAGACTGATGTCCATTGAGACAGTGATCCATCCATCCATCCAACAATCTCATCCTCTGTCATCCTCTTCTCTTTCTGCCTTCAAACTTGCCCAACATTAGGGGCTGGCTTTTATATTTATAGATTTTACCCAGCATCACGGTCTTTTACAGTTACATTTTTAGGGAGAATGAAAGTAAATGATTAAAGAAATTTGTTGATTAAAAACAACTTTACTGAAAAATAAGCAGGAGAGGAGAAATGAAAACAAGTGATGTGCATACCATTATTCTGTTTTGTACATAAAGATCAACATACTATGTGCATTTAATAAACTTGCCCAAGATTCCATAGCTATCTTCTGTAAGTTCTATGGTTAAAACACAGACTTGATGAACTCCAATTATTTCCCATCCCTAAATGATATTGCCTAAATTTTAAAATTACAATCATGAAAGAATAACACAGTTTTGATGGGGGTGTGTATTACAATATAAGTACTTCTGCTGACAAAAAGAAAGAAAAAAATTCTTGGAACAAGTTTCTAAATAAACTTTATTTAAAAAGCAAATTTTTGTACTTTTCTTCATTTTATATTCTTTTCCTTCCTATTTAATGATTTTAACTTGAAAAACAGACACTTAGAGTGTAGTATAAAGTTATATAACTATAAACCAATGTAAAAGATGAATTGTAATAATAAAACCATGTACTCCAAAAAGTTTAGATAGGAGAGACAAAAATGAGAGAAACAAGTAGAAAAATATCAATACTGCAACCAATTCTAATCATATGCTTAACTCCATTAAACATAAAATGATTAAGTATGTGAAATTAGAGGGAGAAAATTTTCAGAATGAATTAAAATATACAAGATCCAAATCCACGATGTCTTTAATATTTTCATTTTAAATATAAGGTCACTGGCAATTTATAAGTAAAATGATAGGAGCAAGACTGGTACTGGGAAAAAATATGAAAAAAATTATTTAAACATAGTATCACTAGAGACTTCATTTAACTTCAGAGTATTCTATGTCTATGACCCAACAACTATTGCCAAAGAACTTGAAGTTGAATGATTCTGTGAAGAACTGCAAGACCTTCTAGAACTAACACCAAAAAAAATAAATAAATAAATAAAATGATGTCCTTTTCATCATAGGAGACTGGCATGCAAAAGTAGAAAGTCAATGGATATCTGGAGCAACAGGCAAGTTTGGCCTTGGAGTACAAAATGAAGCAGGACAAAGGCTAATAAAGTTTTCCCAAGAGAATGTACTGGTCATGGCAAACACTGTCTTCCAACAGCACAAGAGAGAACTCTACACATGGACATTAACAGATGGTCAATACTAAAATCAGAAGGGTTATATTCTTTGCAGCTAAAGATGGAGAAGATCTACACAGTTTGCAAAAACAAGACCTCGAGCAGACTGTAGCACAACTCATCAGCTCCTTATTGCAAAATTCATACTTGAAGAAAGTAAGGAAAATCACTAGGCCATTCAGGTATGACCCAAATTAAATCCTTTATGATTATACAGAGAAACTGACAGATAGATTCAAGGGAGTAGATCTGGTGGACTGAATGCCTGAAGAAGTATGGATGGAAGTTTGTAACACTGTACAGAAAGTGCTGAACAAGACCATACTCAAGAAAAATAAACGCAAGAAGGCAAAGTGGTTGCCTGAGGTGGCTTTACAAATAGCTGAAAATAGAAGAAAATCTAAAGGCAAAGGAGAAAGGGAAACATTTACCCAACTGAAAGCAGCATTCCAGAGAATAGCAAGCAGCAATAAGAAAGCAATGGAAGAAAGCAATAGAATTGGAAAAGATAGAGATGTCTGCAAGAAAATTAGAGATACCAAGGGAACAAACATTTCACACAAAAATGAGAGAAATAAAGGTTAGGCATCTGTAAAAAGAACCTACAAAAGCTGAGAGATTACAAAAAGGTGACAATAATACACTGAAGAACTACACACGAAAAAGATCTTAATGATCCAGATAATCACAATGGTGTGGTCACTCACCTACAGTCAGATATCCTGGAGTGGGAAGTAAAGTGGATTTTAAGAAGTATACTAATGAACAAAGCCGACAGTGGTGATAGAATTCCAGCTGAGCTATTTAAAATTCTGAAAGATGATGCTGTTAAAGTGTTTCACACAATATATCAGCTAATTTGGAAAACCCAACAGTATCCATGACTGGAAAAGATCAGTTTTTATTCCAAACCAAAGAAAGGCAATGAAAAAGGTTCTTCAAACTACCATACATTTATGCTCATTTCACAGGCTAACAAGATTATGCTCAAAAGCCCTTCAAGCTAGTCTTCAACAGTATGTGAATCAAGAATTTCCAGATGTATAAGTAAAAAAAAAAAAAAAAAAAAAAAAAAAAAAGAAAACAAAAA
>SJYA01005614.1:0-28486 GCA_006410615.1 Neotragus moschatus | reverse complement strand
TTATACATGTTTCAATGCCATTCTCCCAAATCATCCTACTGTCACTCTCTCCCACAGAGTCCAAAACACTGTTCTATACATCTGTGTCTCTTTTTCTGTGTTACATACAAGGTTATCGTTACCATCTTTCTAAATTCCATATATATGCATTAGTATACTGTATTGGTGTTTTTCTTTCTGGCTTACTTCACTCTGTATAATCGGCTCCAGTTTCATCCACCTCATTAGAACTGATTCAAATGTATTATTTTTAATGGCTGAATAATACTCCATTGTGTATATGTACCTCAGCTTTCTTATCCATTCATCTGCTGATGGACATCTATGTTGCTTCCATATCCTGGCTATTATAAACAATGCTGTGATGAACATTGGGGTACACGTGTCTCTTTCAGTTCTGGTTTCCTTCGTGTGTATACCCAGCAGTGGGATTGCTGGCTCATAAGGCAGTCCTATTTCCAGTGTTTTAAGGAATCTCCACACTGTTCTCCATAGTGGCCATACTAGTTCTCATTCCCATCAACAGTGTAAGAGGGTTCCCTTTTCTCTACAACCTCGCCAGCATTTATTGTTTGTAGACTTTTGGATCACAGCCATTCTGACTGGTGTGAAATCATACCTCATTGTTTTGATTTGCATTTCTCTGATAATGAGTGATGTTGACCCTCTTTTCATGTGTTTTTTAGCCATCTGTATGGAGAAATGTCTGTTTAGTTCTTTGGTCAATTTTTTTATTGGGTCATTTATTTTTATGGAATTGAGCTGCAGGAGTTGTTTGTATATTTTTGAGATTAGTTGTGTATCAGTTGCTTCATTTGTTATTTTTTTTCTCTCATTCTGAAGGCTGTCTTTTCACCTTGCTTATAGTTTCCTTTCTTGTGCAGAAGCTTTTAAGTTTAATTGGGTCCCATTTGTTTATTTTTGCTTTTATTTCCAATATTTTGGGAGGTGGATCATAGAGGATCCTGATGTGATGTATGTCAGAGGGAGTTTTGCCTATGTTCTCTTCTAGGAGGTTTTTTTTTTTTTTCCCCCTTTTTTTCTTGGAAGTAGAAGGTATTTAATGTTCTGCCTCAACAGTTTCAAACTCTTTCCTGAATGTTCCTTATTACACCTAGCCCTAAACAAAAAATAACGCTTCATAAGATTTGTTTTTTTGAAATTCTCCCAAAGTGGAATTTGGTCATTTAATCAAAATCTATATAGTCATATATGTGGGAAGTATAATTTCTGTCTTTACTTCCCTAAGCAGTGACTTTTTGAGACCATTGTCCCTTAATTGTCATAATTAAAAAAAAAAAAGAAAAGAAATTCCTTGCCCTTTAAGTTTCCTGTAACTTGTTTATAAATTCTGATCCCTACGTCTTTTCTCATGACTTTGGCAACTGCTTTAAGCCTGATAGAGCTTCCCTCATAGGTTAGTAGGCAAAGAATCTGCCTGCAATGCAGGAGACTCTAGTTTGACTTCTGGGTCAGGAAGATTACCTGGGAAAGGAATAGGCTACCCACTCCAGTATTCTTGGGCTTCCCTTCTGGCTCTGCTAGTAGAGTCCGCCTGCAATGCTGGAGATCTGGTTTCCATTCCTGGGTTACCCACTCCAGTGTTCTGGCCTGGAGAATTCCATAGACTTTATAGTCCATGGGGTCCCTATAAATCGGACACCACTGAGTGGCCTTCATTTTCATGACTAAATTTTAAATAATATTCTGCATTTGTAAATAAATCATCTGAAAGCCTGTCCCCTTGGTTTCTTTGCCTCTACTTTCCAATGACCTTATAGTTCATTCTTTCAAAAAATTTTTTCTTTGGCCACACCATAGACTTTATAATTAGCCTAAACTCTTCCATCTTTCTGGTTCAGCTGGTAAAGAATCCACCTGTAATGCAGGAGCCCTGGGTACTATCCCTGGGTTGGGAATATCTCCTGGAGAAGGGAAAGGCTACCCACTCCATTATTCTGGCCTACAGAATTCCGTGGACAGTATAGTATAGTCATTGGGATCACAGAGTCAGACATGACTAAGCAACTTACATTTCACTTCTACCTTTAAATCAGAATTTCATATATTTAATTCCTGACCATTTCTATTGTACAAATTTCCATTTATCCAAATTAGAATGCAGGAATTGAATCAAGCTGATTAAAAAAAAAAAAAAAAAAGTAAGATAAGCATAAACATACCTCATTCAGTTCAGTTCATTTCAGTTCAGGCGCTCAGTCATGTCCGAATCTTTGCAACCCCATGAATCACAGCACACCAGGCCTCCCTATCTGTCACCAACTCCCGGAGTTCACTCGGTCTCACTTCTATCGAGTCACTGATGCCATCCAGGCATCTCATCCTTTGTCATTCCCTTCTCCTCTTGCCCCCAATTCCTACCATCATCAGAGTCTTTTCCAGTGAGTCAACACTTCGCATGCGGTGACCAAAGTTCTAGAGCTTGGCTTTAGCATCATTCCTTCCAAAGAAATCTCAGGGTTGATCTCCTTCAGAATGGACTGGTTGGATCTCCTTGCAGTCCAAGGGACTCTCAAGAGTTTTCTCCAACACCACAGTTCAAAAGCATCAATTCTTCAGTGCTCAGCCTTCTTCACAGTCCAACTTTCACATCCATACATGACCACAAGAAAAACCATAGCCTTGGGTAGATGGACCATAGTCCGCAAAGTAATATCTCTGCTTTTGAATATGCTATCTAGGTTGCTCATAACTTTTCTTCAAAGGAGTAAGCATCTTTTAATTTCATGGATTCAATTATCATCTGCAGTGATTTTGGAGTCCCAAAAATAATGTCTGACACTTTTCCCACTGTTTCCCCATCTATTTCCCATGAAGTGATGGGACTGGATGCCATGATCTTCATTTTCTGAATGTTAAGCTTTAAGCCAATTTTTTCATTCTCCACTTTCACTTTCATCAAGAGGCTCTTTAGTTCCTCTTCACTTTCTGCCATAAGGGTGGTGTCATCTGCATAGCTGAGGTTATTGATATTTCTCCAAGCAATCTTGATTCCAGCTTGTGCTTCGTCCAGTCCAGTGTTTCTCATGATGTACTCTGCATATAAGTTAAATAAGTAGGGTGACAATATACAGCTTTGATGTACTGCTTTTCCAATTTGGAACAAGTCTGTTGTTCCATGTCCAGTTCTAACTGTTGCTTCCTGACCTGCATACAGATTTCTCAAGAGGCAGGTCAGGTGATCTGGTATTCCCATCTCTCTCAGAATTTTCCATAGTTTATTGTGATCCACACAGTCAAAGGCTTTGGCATAGTCAATAAAGTAGAAATAGATGTTTTCCTGGAACTCTCTTGCCTTTTCCATGATCCAGCAGATGTTAGCAATTTGATCTCTAGTTCCTCTGCTTTTTTTAATATCAGCTTGAACATCAGGAAGTTCACAGTTCATGTGTTTTTGAAGCCTAGCTTGGAGAATTTTGAGCATTACTTTACTAACATGTTAGATGAGTGCAATTGTGCAGTAGTTTGAGCATTCCTTGGTNGATCCAGCAGATGTTAGCAATTTGATCTCTAGTTCCTCTGCTTTTTTTAATATCAGCTTGAACATCAGGAAGTTCACAGTTCATGTGTTTTTGAAGCCTAGCTTGGAGAATTTTGAGCATTACTTTACTAACATGTTAGATGAGTGCAATTGTGCAGTAGTTTGAGCATTCCTTGGTATTGCCTTTCTTTAGGGTTGGAATGAAAACTGACCTTTTCCAGTCCTGTGGCCACTGCTGAGTTTTCCAAATTTGCTGACATATTGCAGCACTTTCACAGCATCATCTTTCAGGATTTGAAATAGTTCAACTGGAATTCCATCACCTCCACTACTTTGTTCCTAGTGATGCTTTCTAAGGCCCACTTGACTTCACATTCCAGGATGTCTGGCTCTAGATGAATGATCACACCATCGTGATTATGTGGGCCATGAAGATCTTTTTTGTACGATTCTTCTGTGTACTCTTGCCACCTCTTCTTAATGTCTTCTGCTTATTTTGCCAAGAAAATGCACTGATCATAGCAAACACCCTCTTCCAACAACACAAGAGAAGACTCTATGCATGGACCTCACCAGATGGTCAACACCGAAATCAGATTGATTATATTATTTGCAGCCAAAGATGGAAAAGCTCTATACAGTCCACAAAAACAAGACCAGGAGTTGACTGTGGCTCAGACCATGAATTCCTTATTACCAAATTCAGACTTAAATTGAAGAAAGTAGGGAAAACTGCTAGACCATTCAGGTATGACCTAAATCAAATCCCTTATGATTATACAGTGGAGCTGAGAAATAGATTTAAGGGCCTAGATCTGATAAACAGAGTGCCTGATGAACTATGGATGGAGGTTCATGACATTGTACAGGAAAGAGGGATCAAGACCATCCTCATGGAAAAGAAATGCAAAAAAGCAAAATGGCTGTCTGGGGAGGCCTTACAAATAGCTGTGAAAAGAAGAGAGAAAAAAAAAAAAAGGAGAAAAGGAAAGATATAAGCATGATGGAGAGTTCCAAAAAATAGGAAGAAGAGATAAGAAAGCCTTCTTAAGTGATCAATGCAAAGAAATATGGGAATAGAACATAATGGAAAAGACTAGAGATCTCTTCAGGAAAATTAGAGATATCAAGGGAACATTTTATGCAAAGATGCGCTCGAAAAAGGACATATCTCATATATAGCACTAAATACTGTATCTCAATAAAGCAATTTATAATAGATCAAAATAGATATTTTTCTCTTAATTGACTTTAAGTAATTTCTGAAGAATTCTGTGATCTGCAAAAGTTTAAGAATTACAGTCATGATTATTGAATATATATATATATAGGTGTATGTACATACATTAATCCATTTATAGGTGTATATACACATACATATACCGTTATTCATCAATTTATGGAGATTGCTTATTCAAAGAAAGAGACATATTTGCCATTTACTCAGGTAATCTCGTCTCTAAATTTTTAATATCCAAAAGAGCAAGAGTGGTGTATTGTGTTTCCTTATATACAACTATATACATAACAAACTCTGTACATGCTTTGTACTTAATAAAACCGCCAATTTTAAAATAATGTATATTATTTGAGTATCTATTTGAGAATGAGACATAATAAGCATTCAGAATAATAAATATTATCAGAATAAGGAAGGAGATTAATGAACACATTGTTATTGCAAACAAGAGAAGAGTGACTGGAAATGAGTTTATTAAAAAAACAACAACAACAACTACCAATTATAGTGAATAAAAATAAAGAACAAAAAATAAGAAAGTATGTGTCATAACTAAATTTGAACAGGAAAAGCAAGTCTAACAAATTTCATGAAAAGTATATTTGCATACCAGAAAAAAAGGTAAGCAAACCTAACTCTATTTAAATCAGACTTTCTTAACCTCCAGGCAATGGTCCTTTTGAGATGGCTAATTTTTTGATGTGGCATATGCTCTGTGCCTTAAAAGATGACCCATACGGATAGTACTGGGAAGGAGGTGGGAGGGGGGTTCTGGATGGGGAACACTTGTACACCCGTGGTGGATTCATGTTGATGTATGGCAAAATCAATACAATATTGTAAAGGAAAAATAACGATAAATAAATAATAATAATTAATAAATGATAAATGGTTTAAAAAAAGTTTCTTAGCAGCTTCCTTGTCTCTATCACTTGTTTTCAACAACAATCTCCTGCTGCAGTTGTGACAAACAAGTCTCTGAACATTTCAGAATATCTCCTAGGAGGCAGAAACACCCTGATTTAGAACCACCAATTTAAGGAAAGGCATAATAAAGGATCTCCCACTCCTTGATGGAGTCTTAACTTTCTCTGCTTTTGTGGAGGAGGGTGAATTCCCATCTCCTTAGCTCATGAGGCAGAAGTTGGGGGACTTAGAAGAACAATATATCCCACAGTAGGCAATTAGGAAAATAACAAGCGAAAAAACAGAAGAAAAAAAAAAAAAAAGAAGAAGAAGAAGAAAATATTTTTATGAAGAAGAGTTAAAGTAAAGCTAACATAAAAGAGCAAATTTAAAATAAAAAAAATGCCAGTGCTATAATGTGTACCTCCACAAACTCTAGAAGTATATTTATCTTTATTTTTTTGTCTTTCCTTTTTCAAGCATCTAGTGTGTACAATTTCAGCTGTTCTTTTTTGTAGGAAAAATTTATTATTTTATACCATTTTGAAATGTTAAGATTTCTGGAGGGCATTACACAGCAAGCCCTAAAATTTGCATTACAATATATGATTGAGAATCATTGTATTACTTGGCTACTGCTGTTTTGTATTGATTGTACACTGTTTCATTAGATTACCTTCAAAAACTTTATTCCAAATACTTTATAGATTCTGTAATTTCAATAACTGCCCTGAGACTGTGAATCTATATGTGACTAAAAATGTATACTGCAGGACAGCAATGCTAGTGAGTGATTTAGCCATTTCAGCAGCTGAAATGTGAAGACTCTGTATGGCTTTCATAATTCATATTGATTAGGACTGCTCTGTGATTTGAACAATTTGGATGGATGTTTGGTTTAAATGTGTGTTGATTTATTTAGTTTTCTTTTCTTTTTTTTTTTGACTTTTCCCAGAATGTGATATGCATTCCCAGAAATATGGTGAATTTTGTTTTATTTTTCAGCTTTATCTATGACAATTGCAATAACGCTAGAATCTTCTGAGTGAATAGTAAAATTTAGGGTAGAATAGGTAGAATAGATCAGATTCTGTTTAAACCCCTTTCCTAGGATGTATGCTGATTTAATTCCATTATACATTGTTCTCCCCTTTAAAGACGCCTTACTTGGTGGTTCAGATGGTAAAGAGCCCACCTGCAAATGTGAGAGACTTAGCTTTGGTCCTTGGTTCAGGAAGATCCCCTGGAGGAGGGAATGATTACCTACTCCATTATTTTGGCCTGGAGAATCCCATGGACAGAGGAGCCTTTGCTGATATAATTCCATTATACCTTGTTTTCCCCTTTAAAGAAGCTCCTGAATATAACACTCAGGTGTCAGCATGGGGGCATTTTTTTCCCCACAGAATTTAAACAAAGTGACATAAACCTCTCTCTTAATTAGCAAGTTAACTCATATTCTAATTAACTTACTACTTATTCTACTTCAAATTTATGGACAATAAAACTAAGGCATAAACAAGTGTTTTAATTATTACTTTATAAGAATAAGGTATTATAAAGTTTACCTTATAATAATATTATATTAATTATTCATTATTACTTAGTATTATTTGTCATTTCATAGTGCAATATCATTTCCAAGTTATAATGTAACAGATTGATATGTTATGCAGACTGATAGTTTACAGTCTAAATATCATATCTTCAGTGATTTTCATTCTTTAATGATGTATTTCACCTGCTTAAGGCTGTGAATTGATCAAAACATGTTTATTACCTGCTGTACTTTAAAACTTGCCAAACGACGTATTTCCATCAGTTCAGTCAGTTCCATTGCTCAGTCGTGTCCAACTCTTTGCGACCCCATGAATCACAGCATGCCAGGTCTCCCTGTCCATCACCAACTCCTGGAGTTCACACAGACTTGTGTCCATCAAGTCAGTGATGCCATCCAGCCATCTCTTCCTCTGTTGTCCCTTTATCCTCCTGCCCCCAATTCCTTCAAGCATCAGAGTCTTTTCAATGAGTCAGCTCTTCACATGAGGTGGGTAAAGTACTGGAGTTTCAGCGTCAGCATTTCATCCAAAAAAATTCCAGGGCGGATCACCTTTAGAATGGACTGGTTTGATCTCCTTGCAGTCCAAGGGACTCTCAAGAGTCTTTTCCAACACCACAGTTCAAAAGCATCAATTCTTCCACTCTCAGTTTTCTTCACAGTCCAAATCTCACATCCATACATGACTACTGGAAAAGCCATAGCCTTGACTAGATGGACCTAAGTTGGCAAAGTAATGTCTCTACTTTTTAATATGCTATCTAGGTTGGTCATAGTTTTCCTTACTAGGAGTAAGCGTCTTTTAATTTCATGGCTGCAATCACCATCTGCAGTGATTTTGGAGCCCCCCAAAATAAAGTCTGACACTGTTTCCACTGTTTCCCATCTATTTGTCATGAAGTTATGGGACCAGAGGCCATGATCTTCGTTTTCTGAATGCTGAGCTTTAAGCCAACTTTTTCACTCTCCACTTTCACTTTCATCAAGAGGCTCTTTAGTTCCTCTTCACTTTCTTCCATAAGGATGGTGTCATCTGCATATCTGAGGTTATTGATACTTCCCCCAGCAATCTTGTTTCCAGCTTGTGCTTCTTCCAGCACAGCGTTCCTCATGATGTACTCTGCATATAATGAATTATTTAACTTCTGCTAAAAAGGAGAGGATGAATTTCTGACTACCAAATAAGGAATGTGGTATATAATTTCAGAAATTTTGGGGGGTAATACTAAAAGAACAAATTATTTTTAAAGAATTATTTGAATTAGCAACAATAAAATTCATTAGTGTATAGCAATAAAATATCAAAAACACCTCACATTAATATTCTACAATTCTTTTTCATATAGCTAAATCTAAAAGAAAAAAGACTAAGATGATATTACAAAATATTTTTATTTAACAATTATATTTGTTTAACCATATAATTGAGAAATTTTTGAAATAATGTTTTTAAATATTATGGACAAAATATAAGTAATGAAATATTAGACAGTAAGTTGATGCACTTAGTAAGTTTTTTTCCAATTAGTTTCATACATTATTTTAAATAGCATAGAGCATGCAATTAGAAAAACATTTTAGGAAATAATGGATTTTAAAATTTTCTTCTCTCCTCAATGTGCTCCACTTCTGGCCATTTTTTAAAATTAATACCAATTTAGTTTTCAAATAAGTTTCGTTAAAACTTACCCAACTAAGTTGGTAAGTGTTGCAAGAGGGCATCAGAGGGCAGACACACTGAAACCATACTCACAGAAAACCAGTCATTCTAATCACAGTAGGACCACAGCCTTGTCTAACTCAATGAAATTAATCCATGCCCTGTGGGGCCATGCAAGATGGAAAGGTCAGGGTGGAGAGGCCTGACAAAATGTGGTCCACTGGAGAAGGGAATGGCAAACCAGTATTCTTGCCTTGAGAACCCCATAAACATTATGAAAAGGCAAAATGATAGGATACTGAAAGAGGAACTCTCCGGGTCAGTAGATGCACAATATGCTACTGGAGATCAGTGGAGAGATAATTCCAGAAATAATGAAAGGATGGAGCCAAAGCAAAAACAATACCCAGCTATGGATGTGACTGGTGATAGAAGCAAGGTCCAATGCTGTAAACAGCAATATAGCATAGGAACCTGGAATGTCAGGTCCATAAATCAAGGCAAATTTGAATTGATCAAACAAGAGATGGCAAGAGTGAATGTCAACATTCTAGGAATCAGCAAACTAAAATGGACTGGAATGGGTGAATTTAACTCAGATAACCGTTATATCTACTGCTGTGGGCAGGAATCCCTCAGAAGAAATGGAGTAGCCATCATGGTCAGCAAAATAGTCCAAAATGCAGTACTTGGATGCAGTCTCAAAAATGACAGAATGATCTGTTTGCTTCCAAGGCAAACCATTCAATATCACAGTAATCAAGTCTATCCTCCAACCAATAACGCTGAAGAAGATGAAGTTTAACTGTTCTATGAAGACTTACAAGACCTTTTAGAATTAACACCCAAAAAGGATGTTATTTTCATTAGAGTGAACTGGAATGCACAAGTAGGAGGTCAAGAAACACCTAGAGGAACAATTAAACTTGGCCTTGGAATATGGCATGAAGCAAGACAAAGACTAATAGAGTTTTGCCAAGAAACTGGTCATAACAAACACCCTCCCCCAACAACACAAGAGAAGACTCTACACATAGATATCTCCAGATGGTCAACATCAAAATCAAACTGAATACATTATTTGCAACCAGAAATGAAGAAGTTCTATAAAGTCAACAAAAACAAGACCAGGAGCTGACTGTGGCTCAGATCACGAGCTCCTTATTGCCAAATTCAGACTTAAATTGAAGAAAGTAGGGAAAACCACTATACCATTCAAGTGTGACCAAAATAAAGTCCCTTATGACTATACAGTGGAAGTGAGAACTAGATTTCAGGGATTAGATCTGATAGATAGAGTGCCTGATGAACTATGGACTGAGGTTCGTGACATTGTACGGGAGAGAGAGATCAGGATCTTCCCCATGGAAAAGGAATGCAAAAAAGCAAAATGGTTGTCTGGGGAGGCCTTACAAATAGCTGTGAAAAGAAGAGAATTGAAAAGTAAAGAAGAAAAGATGTAAGCATCTGAATGCAGAGTTCCAAAGAATAGCAAGGAGAGATAAGAAAGCCTTCTTGAGCAATCAATCCAAAGAAATAGAGGAAAATAACAGAGTGGGAAAGACTAGAGATCTCTTCAAGAAAATTAAATATACCAAAGGAATATTTCATGCAAAGATGGGCTCAATAAGGACAGAAATGGTATGGACCTAACAGAAACAGAATATATTAAGAAGTGGTGGCAAGAATACACAAAAGAACTGTACAAAAAAGATCTTCAAGACCAAGATAATCACAATCTTGTGATCACTCACCTAGAGCCAGACATCTTGGAATGTGAAGTCAAGTGGGCCTTAGAAAGCATCACTATGAACAAAGATAGTGGAGGTGATGGAGTTCCAGTTGAGTTATTTCAAATAATGAAAGATGATGCTGTGAAAGTGCTGCACTCAATATGCCAGCAAATTTGGAAAATTCAGCAGTGGCCACAGGACTGGAAAAGGTCAGTTTTCATTCCAATCCCCCCAAAAAATGCAATGCTAAAGAATTCTCTAACTACCACACAATTGCACTCATCTCACATGCTAGTAAAGTAATGCTCAAAATTCTCCAAGCCAAGCTTCAGCCATACATGAACCGTGAACTTATAGATGTTCAAGCTGGTTTTAGAAAAGGCAGAAGAACTAGAGGTCAAATTGCCAATATCTGCTGGATCGTGGAAAAAGCAAAAGAGTTCCAGAAAAACATGCCTATTTCTGCTTTATTGACTATGCCAAAGTCTTTGACAGTGTGGATCACAACAAACTGTGGAAAATTTTGAAAGAGATGGGAATACCAGGCCACCTGACCTGCCTCTTGAGAAACCCATATGCAGATCAGGAAGCAACAGTTAGAACTGAACATGGAACAGCAGGCTGATTCCAAACAGGAAAAGGAATATGTCAAGACTGTATATTGTCACCCTGCTTATTTAACTTCTATACAGAGTACATCATAAGACATGCTGGGCTGGAAGAAGTGCAAGCTGGAATCAAGACTGTTGGGAGAAATATCAATAAACTCAGATATGCAAATGAAACCACCCTTATGGCAGAAAGTGAAGAGGAACTAAACAGCCTCTTGATGAAAGTGAAAGAGGAGAGTTAAAAAGTTGGCTTAAATCTCAACATTCAGAAAATGAAGATCATGGCATCCAGTCCCATCACATCATTGGAAATAGACGGGGAAACAGTGGAAACAGTGTCAGAGTATATTTTGGGGGACTCCCAAAATCACTGCAGATTGTGATTACAGCCATGAAATTAAAAGACGCTTACTTCTTGGAAGAAAATTTGTGACCAACCTAGATAGCATATTCAAAAGCAGAGACATTACTTTGCTGACTAAGGTCCGTCTAGTCAAGGCTATGGTTTTTCCAGTGGTAATATAGATGTGAGAGTTGGATTGTGAAGAAAGCTGAGTGTGGAAGAATTGATGCTTTTGAACTGTGGTGTTGGAGAAGAGTCTTGAGAGTCCCTTGGACTTCAAGGAGATCCAGCCAGTCCATTCAGGAGTAGATAAGTCCTGGGATTTCTTTGGAAGGAATGATGCTAAGGTTGAAACTCCAGTACTTTGGCCATCTCATGCGAAGATTTGAGTCATTGCAAAAGACTCTGATGCTGGGACGGATTGGTGGCAGGAGGAGAAGGGGACTACAGAGGATGAAATGGCTGGATGGCATCAGTGACTCAATGGAAATGAATTTGAGTGAACTCCGGGTGTTGGTGATGGACAGGGTGGCCTTGCGTGCTGCGATTCATGGGATCACAAAGTGTCAGACATGAGTGAGTGACTGAACTGAACTGAACAGAAGTTGAGAAGAGAGAATGGTATGGAAATTCCTCTTATGGCAACTTCTACAGGATCAATTTCCTTCAATAAATAGTCCTGTCTTTCATGTAATCACATAAATGGTGGAGAAAGGTAAGATATTGATACTATCTAGAGTCATAGCTTTACTGAAGCTCTTGGTACTTTTACATTAAAGCTAAAATTAGATGCAAGACTAAGAATGACATAGGTGATTCTGTTCAGTTCAGTTCAGTCTCTCAGTCCTGTCCAACTCTTTGCAACCCCATGAACTGCAGCATGCCAGGCATCCCTGTCCATCACCAACTCCCAGAGTTCAGTCAAACTCATGTCCATCGAGTTGAGGATGCCATCCTATCATCTCATCCTCTGTTGTCCCTTCTCCTCCTGCCCCCAATCCCTCCCAGCATCAGAGTTTTTTCCAATGAGTCAACTTTTCGCATGAGATGGCCAAAGTGTTGGAATTTCAGCTTTAGCATCAGTCCTTCCAATGAATACCCAGGACTGATCAATTTAAGTACCTAGAGTGTGAAAGGCAAGATTGTATGCAGAATTTCTCAGAATAAGTACAATGAAATGAGTTCATAAGCATAAGTGTTTTATAATAATGAGAAACATTTATTGATATAAAACAGAACCAAGTTATCCTTCACACATTCAAGAAATATGTCTTGTTCATGCTAAATTTTCATAGATTTTTCATTGTATTAATGGAGTTCTAGCTATATTAAGTCATAAACTATTGGGGAAGGTTGAATGAAAGCTTATGGGAACCACCTAAGCTATTTATGAATTATTCTGTAAATCCAATAGTAGTGCAAAATTTAAATAACTGAAAAGAGCATTAACGTAAAATTGTTGGAATATAAATATGATAATTATTTGCCTAAACAACTTAAATATTTCTAAAATACTGAAGAGTTTGTTTTATTAACTCACACATATTAGTCTGCTCAGGTTGTCATAACAAATACTACAAAATACAGACTGAGTGGCTTAAAAATAGACATTTATTTTCTCATAGTTCTGGAAACTAGAATTCCTGATCAGCGTGCCAGCAAATTTTATATTCAATGAAAATCCCATGGACGGAGGAGCCTGGTGGGCTGCAGTCCATGGAGTCGCTCAGAGTTGGACACGACTGAGCGACTTCACTTTCATTTTTCACTTTCATATATTGGAGAAGGAAATGGCAACCCATTCCAGTGTTCTGGCCTAGAGAATCCCAGGGACAGGGAGCCTGGTGGGCTGCCATCTATGGGGTCGCACAGAATCGGACACGATTGAAGTGACTTAGCAGCAGCAGCAGCCTTTGTCAAGGCCCTATCTTCAAATGTAGTCACACTGACATTTGGGGCTCCAAACATGTGAATTTTAGGAAGACATAATTTGCCCATAATAGCATATATGCATATATATAAATTGGTGAATAACTGGTGACACATTCCATTGAATGGTGAATAATTGGTGAATAATTCCATCTCAAAGAGATTGGAGCTTTTCCTTCTAGTTGAGAAAGGGCTTTAACATACACTGTTCTAATCCTTCAAGCAATATTGATCATTGGTGCATTTTCAATATGCTGGATTCTGTGTAGCCACATGACCTCCTCAGTTCAAGAAGATCAGTGAGTTCTAGACCACATCTGGAATGAGGGAACTTTAGAGAGTGCATGTCTTTATTTTACTTTTATTGTTATCTGTATTTCTTTCTAGAGCTCAGGATTTGGGCAAGCACCTGGCAGAAAGAAAACTGTTTTTTTTTTTTTTTTTCCTCCAAGAAAAGAAAGTGGAATAATAAAGAGATCATAGAAATTCTGAGGTCAGCAGCCTTCTTGGACCATCCCTCACAAATAATAGCAAAATAAGAAACTAGAAAGACCTGTCATCATCTCATTTTGAGAAAGCTTGTGGGGGAGGGAAAAATATATATATATATGCTGCTAAATCATTTCAGTCATGTCCAACTCTGTGAGACCCCATAGACAGACTCCTACCAGGCTCCTCTCTCCCTGGGATTCTCCAGGCAAGAACACTGGAGTAGGTTGCCATTTCCTTCTCCAATGCATGAAAGTGAAAAGGGAAAGTGAAGTCATTCAGTCGTGTCTGACTCTTAGCAACCTCATGGATTGCACCCTACCAGGCTCCTGCGTCCATGGGATTTTCCAGGCAAAAGTACTGGAATGGGGTGCCATTGCCTTCTCTGATATATATATATATATCCGAATTTCCCAATTAATAATTTTAAGACAATATTTTTAAGGACTTTATCATGTAACTGTTTGTTTTACAAAAGCTAGAGGATTTTTAACTTTTGAGAGAGATAGTATTGATAAAGTTACACCTAATCTTTGTTACTGAAGGCAGCTGTTAGCAAATCATTCTGAAACATCTAGAGTTACATTAGTGGTACCTCCACAATAATATGCAAAATAAGTGAGAATATTTTTTAGTAATTAACAGGTAATTCTCTTAATTTTCTATATCCCATCATATATATTTCAAAAAAGATGCTTCAACAGTAAATGTATGTGTATGAACATAGGTATTTATTTGAGTTTACATCACAGTTGCTTTGTTTCTCCCAGTCAACATCATAAATAATGGCATGTAGTAAGGATCCTAGATGGCATCATTTTCTCTCTATTTTATGTCTAATGTTCAGATAATGCTGTGTTGAAATCCTCAAATACAATTGTGTATTTAGTATATATCAGTGAAATTTTAACACTTTCTGCTTAATATACTTTAACACTCTGTTATTTGGCTCATAAAACTTTATAATAATGGTTTTTCACTGTATATAGTATCTTATAACAATATAATATGATATTCTTCATTCCATTGGATGTGATTTGCCTTAATTACACCTTTTTTTTTAATTAATACTGCAAACTTAAATTTTACCCATTTTATTTTTACATCTTCTCCCATTTTTACATCTCCAAATCTCCTTTTCAGATTGTTTTAGAAATGCATTTAAGGTTCAGCAAGTACTTGAAAAAAAGCTGGCTTAAAATTCAAAATTCAAAAAACTAGGTTCATGGCATCTGGTCCCATTTCTTCATGGAAAATAGATGAGAAAATAATGGAAACAGTGAGACACCTTATTTTCTTGGGCTCCCAAATCACTGTGGACAGTGACTGCAGCCATGAAATTAAAAGATGCTTCCTCTTTAGAAGAAAACCTATGACACACCTAGGCAGCATATTAGAAAGCAGAGACATTATTTTGCCAACAAAAGTCTGTCTAGTTAAAGCTGTTTTTTCCAGTCATACCTGGTTGTGGGAATTGGGCCATAAAGAAGGCTGAGCACCAAAGAATCAACGCTTTTGAACTGTGGTATTGGAGAATACTCTTGAGAGTCCCTTGGACTGCAAGGAGATCCAATCAGTCAGTCTTAAAGGAAATAAGTACTGAATGATTCATTGGAAGGACTGATGCTAAGCTGAAGCTCTGATACTTTGGCCACCTTATGTGAAGACCTGACTACTTGGAAAAGATCCTGATTCTGGGAAAGACTGAAGGCAGGAGGAGAAGGAGATGACAGAGGATGAGGTGGATGGATAGCATCACCAACTCAATGGACATTAATTTAAGCAAACTCTGGGAGACGAAAAGGACAGTGAAGCCTGGCATGCTGCAGTCTAGGAGGTGGCAGCGTCTGACACGAGTGAATGAATGAATGATGATGAAGTACTTGGGTATTATTTTACTATTATTATTAATCATTTTTATGCAATCTTAGTTTCATTTCAGTTGACGAATAAATTGCCAACATGTATTGTTGTAACATGGTTGCTCTTTGTTTTACACTATTTTTGTTTCACATGTCTGCTGTGTATGTATTTAAGCTTCTTGTGATTGTTTTTGCTCGTAAGCAGGAAATGTATACCCTAGTTACATAGAAAGTGGACATGCTGTTTTAATTCCATAAACTTTCTATTCATTGACATTTCCTTAGCGTGTTTTCCCATATATTTACTTAATAATTTTTAATGCCATTACATAGCTTGGAAAGGATATACATGCACATTTTCAAGTTAATTTCACAATCTCTACTGTTTAACTTGGGAAAACAACTCATATGCTTTGCTTATAAACACTAACACATTTGAATTTATTTCTACAGTTATAATCTGTGCTATTTACCTTGCTTCTTCCATGCTTCATTTGTTCTATTTTATTGCTTTATTTTGGATTGTGGATATTTTCACACCAGTTCCTCTTATTAGCTTAGAAATTATTCTCCTTTTTTTTTATTTTTAGTAAATACTATTAAAATTTTATTAAAAAGACTAAGTTTAAAAAAAAAATCAATACTAAGAAGTATCACTTGCCACTCCCTAATAGTAGAAAAATCTAAGTTTGACATTGTCATTTCACATGAGTTTATATTATTTGATATAGTTTCTAAAGTTATTTTAAAATTCCAAGTTACTTAGAAATGTAATCAACTAGCATTTTTTTTAGATTAACCCATATGTTTACTACTGTTTCTATCAATACTCCTTCTGAAATCTTTTCCCCTAAAGTTTTGCCTTTTCCAGTGTTAAAACTATGTTTTCACTTATCTTAAAAGAGTATTAAAATTTCCCTTATGTGGAAATCAAAGTTATATGAGTGCAAAGGTACTGTTTGATATTATTTATTTGCATAGTATTTCCCAGGTATTATGATACTATCTCATCATTCTTGAGTAAACTTTTTAAGTATAATTAATATTTAATAAATTGGTTCCTCACATCTGCTTGATTTTTATATTCAAATATATATTTTTTCTTCAAAGAAGGCCCAACATTATTACTCATTGATCAAAATCAGTATCACTTATCAAGTTTTAGCTATTCAGTTTTTTTTTTGATGATCATGAACACAGTGTAACCACCACATCAAAAACATAGAGTCTCATCACAATTTTACTGACATGTTGAGTGAAAGAAAATGAACCCAATACAATATACTACATAATTGACCTTTATACAATTCTAGAAAAATATAAGCTGATCTATGGTTGCAGATCTCCTGGAGGAAGAAATGACAGCTCACTTTAAAATTCTTGCCTGGAAAATTCCATGGATAGCAGAGCATGGTGGGCTCCAGTCAATGGGATCACAAAGAGTTGGACATAACTTAGTGACAGAACACACACATGCATGGTTGCAGAAACAAAAGAATGTGTCTGAATTAACTAGAGAAACGTCCAATGGATGTGTTTTGGATAAAAGTAACTCTCTCTTATTCTGTGTGCTGGTTATATTGCATATACAATTATTAGAAATCACTGAGTTGAGCACATACTTTTATTGCTGTTGTGCAGTCACCAAGTTGTGTCTGACCATTTGCAATGCTATGAACTGCAACATGCCAGGCTTTGCTGTCCTTCACTGTCTCCCAGAGTTTGGTCAAACTCATGTCCGTTGAGTCAATGATGCCATTCAACCATCTCATCCTCTGTTGCCGCCTTCACTTCCTGCCCTCAGTCTTTCCCAGCATCTGCATCTTTTCCAATGAGTTGACTCTTCGTTTCAGGTGACCAAATTATTGGAGCTTCAGCATTAGTCCTTCCAATGAATATACAGGGTTGATTTCCTTTAAGATTAATGTGTTTGATCTTGCTGTCCAAGGGACTCTCAAGAGTATTCTTCAGCACCACAACTATAAAGCATCAATCCTTCAGAGCTTAGCCTTCTTCATGGTTCCACACATGACTATTAGAAAAACCATAGAATATTTTATTGTATTTTGATGATATTTCCTACTGCATTTATATTATGAAGTGAAGTGAAGTCACTCAGTCGTGTCCAACTCTTTGTGACCCCATGGACTGGAGCCCACCAGGCTCCTTCATCCATGTGATTCTCCAGGCAAGAGTACTGGAGTGGGTTTCCACTTCCTTCTCCAGGGGATCTTCCCAACCCAGAGATCAAACCCAGATCTCCTACATTGTAGGCAAGTGCTTTACCATTGAGCCATCAGGGAAGTCCTTTATTTATATTATACTCCCAGAGAAATAAAAATATGTTAGTAAAATGAAAAGCAGCAACAGAATGGGAGAAAATATCTGCATTATGTGTATGGCAAATCTTGCATACACACTATATAACGAATATATAAAAGACAAGAATAAAATCAAAGAACATCTATAAAATGTAGGCACACAATTTGAAGAAATACTTCACAAAGAAGATACATAAAAGGTATTTTAAAATAATTAGTCATCTGATAAATGCAAATAAAAACTAAAGAGATAAACCATTTCCCACTCACAACAGTGGTCACAATTAGTCTGATAACACAACACTAGCCAGTAGACAGAGCAATTGAAATTTATATTTATTACTGATGGGACTGTAAAACTGTACAAATTTGGAATACAATTTGGAACTTTGAAATAAAAATGTTTATTTAATCTTTGTCCCAGCATTCATACTTCTTTGCATTTAGCAATAAAAATGAAAAGTTATATTTGTCAACCAGCTGGCAAATGGATGCCTAACTACTCCAGACTTTAAGTCACCCAAATGTCCATCAACAAAATAATGGTCTAGCAAGTTGCTTAATTTTCATGCAATTAAGCGTTAGTAAGCAAAAGGAATAAGTCTGCTGATGTACTCAAGAACTTGCTTCAAATCTCAAGTTATTATATTGAGCAAAAAGAACAGATGTCAAAGATAGCATTTCTTGTATGATTTCACTCATAAAAAATTTAATAACAGCTAAAACACCTATCATGATTGAAAATCTCTCAGAGTTGTGAGCTTGATTCTGAAGTGGACCTGACATTGTAATCATCTGCCTAGGCCTTTGTTTCACTGACTCTCATAATTCTATTCTACTATTAAAGATTCCAAACTATGTATGTCCCAAATCGTCATACTGTAGTTGGGTTATTTATTCTCCATCTTTACAGACTTATTAAAGGACTAAAGAATTTTCAGAGCAAATCATTCTATTTACTGAAATTTCTAGTAAACTCCCAACTAAGTTAAATAAGAATTTTCTTCTGAATGTTTTTATTGCAGCATTAATATAAATGATTTCACTTTTAATTAATGGGTACATAGCTAAGAAATACAACCATTGTTAATTAACACATACGTAATTATAAGAAGTGATTCCAAAATTGTTCAAAGAGAGAAAAATACTTTGGTGTGAAGAAATGTTAAGTTCAATATGCAATGAAATAGGGACATTGTCCTGGGAACCATAATAGACAGGTCAGCTTCATGTGAAGATACAAAGAACAGAGTGGCAACTACTTTTGAGTGTATATGTGTGGATATACTTGCACATATGCATATGAGTCTATGTTATTTGTGTGTGAATCCTGAAAGTGGCATTGTGTTTACTAGGTGAAGGTACAGAAAATGTTATCATTCATTATGGTGTTTTAAAAATATAAAAATTAATTTGCTATAATGGCAGAGCAGGTTATTTTAGAGTACAAAAAGTAGGTGCTAAACTAACTTTGGGGCTTTCCTTGTGACTCAGCTGGTAAAGAATCTGCCTGAAATATGGGAGACCTGGGTTTGATCCCTAGATTGGGAAGATCTCTGGAGAAGAGAAAGACTACCCACTCAAGTGTTCTAGCCTGGAGAATTCCATGGATAGTATAGTCCATGGGGTTGCAAAGAGTCAGACAAGACTGAGTGACTTTCACTTTCACTTTCTCTCTTTCAAACTAGGTTTTAATTATTACTAGATCCCATTTTTTCCAAAGCATATTTTCTAATGAGTATATTTAAGAATGATCACAAGACTATAGTACACCCATTAATGGGGTACTTACTAATGTCAGTAGGGTCAGATTCAGGGACTGCCCATAAAATGCAAGAATAGAAGTTTAATATGTGAATTGCTGCATTTTACATGAACCCACTACCTGTTCTATGCATTTATTTTCAAAGTTGAATGTGAAAAAAATGTTATTAATGCATTGTTTTATCTCGATTAACAAGAAAATACTATAATAAGCTTTTCTTGGGGGAAAGTATGTTTAATGATTAATAATATTCCCTCATTTGTGTACATCTGAAGAGAAGCCTTTTGTTGTGTAGTAATATATGTCTCCTGAGAAAAGTCTTCTGAGGAATATTGACATGGATTTATCAAAAAAAAAAAAAAAGTCTCCTAATTTGATGCAATTTTTGGTGAAAAGAGGGGCAAAATTCTGACTAAGCAAAGCTAGTACAAATAGAAAAAGGAAGTCATAATGTCAAAAATACATATTTATTTCAAAATTGGACTAGATTAATTTATTTATTTAAAAATACATTTTTAGGATTTATAGGATTTCTTTGCATATGTAAAATCAAATCAAAGAGAAACTTTTTATTGAAATATCCTGATTCTTCTTTTTGAAATATCCTGACAGTAGGAGAGAGGGTTAGAGTTTTTGAACTTCACTTATCTTTAAACTTTCTCTCTGTTTGTTTGAGTCACAGAAGTTGTACAAATGTATAACCAGAAATTTTTCCTTTTCAAATTATCCAGATATACTTTTGGCATCTTACTATTTTTGTCAGAACATCTTTCAATTATAAAATATGAAGTGCAGCAAAAATACTAGTTGAAATGTTTATATTTTTGAGTAAATTTCAGCTGATAACAATGTCCTCTTTCTGATTGCACTTGGTCCCTGAGGAAGCAAGAAGTGCTGGTGAATATTTTTCTGAAGTACAGAATAGTGTGCAAAGTGCTGACCACTGTGGATGAGGAAAAAGAGTAAAACTGCACTTAAAAATAAACCTCAGTATGTGATAAGTGAAAGAAAATGCTGAATAAAGACATCAGTGGATTGCCATTTATGCTATTCTGTGATATAAGAAATTCTGCACTCAAAACAAGGTAAACAAAGTAATTTTAATGTTCTTAATACAATACTAGAAATTAGAAGCCAGGTAAGAACTTTAGTTTTTCCATATGCTACTTACTCAAATATTCTAAATTATAAGCTACTAATCTATTCAAGTTCAATCAACAGGACTTAGAGATGATTCAATCACAAGTCATGCACATTTGGGGAGGGAGGGGGAAGGGAGGGGGTCCGGATTGGGAACTCAGGTACACTTATGGCTGATTTATGTCAAATGTATGGCAAAATGAGTACAGTATTGTAAAGCAAAACAAACTAAAAAAATAATTTTTTTTTTTTTTAAAAAAAGAGCAGATCACTTAAAAAAAAATGAGAGGAAAAGCTGATCTGAATTTTCAATGATTATTTCAGGAGGCAAGATGCATTTAAAGAAAGAATATTTAACCTAATCTTAAATTTCATATATCAGTTAATTCAAACATGTTTTAGATGGTGCCATTCAAGTTATTCCCATATGATAGTCTTTCATATTTTAAAAGTTGTCTGCCAGCATTTACATTATTTTTCTTTCTTTTTTATTGACAGTGTCAACTGTTTCAAATCATATTCACCATCTCTGCAAACTTAGCGGCTAACAAAATTTTATAATATCTGTATTTATGAATTGAAGTGTTCTTTGTTAACTTGGGCCATTGCCTCCAAGGGAAATGACTCCTAGTGTATTAGTCATTCAGTGTAGTTAGTTAAAAAACAACAAATATTTCTGAGATCCTCAATAGCTTCTCATCCTTCAAAATTCTTACAAGCAGTTGAAACATATTTCTCATTAAATTCAATGGGAAATCATAAGAGTATTGGAATTAGGGGAAATGAGGAGGACAGGAATAACCACGTCACAGTTTCCTAATCAATGAAGAAGGAGTGGTGAGCACTGCTAAGGTGCACAATTTCAAAATAGCATTTTAAAAATTCAAAAAGTTAGTTCTTTGAATGTTACTAGGCACCAATTTATTGCTCTGAAAGTGAAAGTATTAGTTGCTCAATTTTGACTGTTTCTTTGCAATCCCATGTACTGTGTCCTGCTAGGCTCCTCTGTCCATGGATTATTACAGCAGGAACACCAAAGTAGGTAGCCATTCCTTTCTCCAGGGGATCATTCCTATTCAAGAATCGAACTTGGGTCGCCTCCATTGCAGGCAGATTCTTTACCATCTGAGCCACCAGGGAAGCCCCAACTTTGATTTAAAAGAGGGAAGGCTGATTATTTACCCTGGATTTACTGAATTTATCTTTTAAAGTTCCAAAGGACTGATGAAGGGAATCTCCACTTTTTTATTTATATATTTTTTAAAAATTATTTATTTTAATTGGAGGCTAATTACTTAACAATACTGTATTGGTTTTGCCATACATCAACATGAATCCGCCACGGCTATACACGTGTTCCCCATCCTGAACCCCCCCTCCCAGCTCCCTCCCCATAACATCCTTCTGAGTCATCCCAGTGCACCAGCCCCAAGCATCCTGTATCCTGCATCAAACCTGAACTGACGATTAGTTTTTTATATGATATTATAAATGTTTCAATGCCATTCTCCCAAATCATCCCACCCTCTCCTTCTCCCACAGAGTCCAAAAGATTGTTCTATACATCTGTATGTCTTTTGCTGTCTCATATCTCAGTTCCACGGGAGTCACCTTTTTAAACAACAATTATATCTAGGAGATATAGAAAAGCAATACAATTTAAATATCATCATTCTCTATCTCTAAGTAAATAATGAATCCAGGAAACAATCACTACTATCTTAAAAAAGCATTAGACTGAAAATTGATGCAGAATTTTATAATGGAATAATTGAAACAAAACTATCGGAAAGCCACTGATCAATCTATTAAAATAGGATGAGTAGACAGTATGTGTCTCTGGATATGATGCCTTAGGTAGGAAGTACAAAATAACGCTTAATTGATTCTGAATTTACTTTAAATCTCTGGATCTAATGACTAGTTTACAGGAAATGCATAAGGTAGAGGAAAAATTTAACAGCTAAAGGATACAATCAACTTAAATCAGAGTGTGGAAAATTCTGGAGGACAAGTGACTGGATTTCTTATTCATTATATAAACAAATAGGGGCTTGTGGGGTAATGCTTATAGATTAAAAAGTCTTAAGAAACATACCAAATAAATGCTGTGTGTAGATATTGTTAGAATGCTGATTCCAACTAGACAACTCTAAAATATACACTTTTAGGACAATCAAAAAGATTCAGAAAACATTAGCTGATATTAATAAACACTGCTAATTTTGTAGTTGCAGTAATTACAAGTTTCTATATATAAAAAGTAAAATTCCTTGGTTATGGTTACATTTTATTTATTTTTTAATATAAATTTATTTATTTTAATTGGAGGTTAATTACTTTACAATATTGTGTTGGTTTTGCCATACATCAACATGAATCTGCCACAGGTATACACGTGTTCCTCATCCTGAACCCCCCCTCCCCCCTCCCTCCCCGTACCATCTCTCTGGGTCATCCCAGTGCACCAGCCCCAAGCATCCAGTATAATACATCGAACCTGGACTGGTGATTCATTTCATATATGATATTATACATGTTTTATACTCTAGCCAAAAATAGGCAAAATATAGGGTAAGAGAAAGTAAAGGGGAGGGAAGGAGGGAAAGACATAGAAATAGAGAGACAGAGGGTAAGAATGCATGCAGGGTGGATGACACATGGTTATAAATGAAAATAATAATTACTGAGGTGCGTAGCAATTTAACTAGTGAGATTTGCCTGACAATTCATTATTCTCTCCACGCTAGTCTGTGTTTGTTTCCATTGAAAACATATCAACCACAAATTGGCTCTTGCCATAGATGCTTCCCATCTATTTCTACAAGGATTAAATCATGTGATGCTGCAGCTGCTGACCTCCAACATGCCCCAAAGGAGTTCAGGGTGGACAGCAGAAATGAAGCACTCTGCCCTCCCAGAAAACTGGCAGGACAGGTCTTAAGATAGTTGGATTTTCACAGAAGCTGATTTCATTAGCTCAATTTTTGTATCTCCTTATGTCTAGAAAAACAGCTAAAATCCATGATGATGACTGTTTCTCATATTAGCAGAAGCTTCACAAGACCAACAGAAACTTTCTTTTTCTTTTTTTTAAAAAGGCAAGAATTTTATTCATTATTAATATCTCAAGAGTAGATACATTTTCTTTGAGAATATTCAGTTTTTGGTATAGACTTTATTGATGACATACACAACTTGGGTAAATATTATCAATTCTCAGATCTCATACACATGGAAACCTAGGGGTGGTGGAACCCTAGTGGTGCCTGGGGAGCCCCCATGCACGTCCATCTTCCCAGTGCCTTGCAGGGCTACAAGGCTTTTATGACGTTGTCCCTCTTCCATCACTGTGTTTGTTTCTTGCTCTTTACCTAGGGAGATTCTGGGGGTCCCCTGGTCTGTTAATTTAATAATTCATGGGTCCAAGTGGGGATTATGAGCTGGGTCTTTGGCTGTGGTCACAGAGGATATCCAGGAGTTTATACAGAAGTGAGTTTCTACAAGGGTAGGATCATTGCTAAAGTGAGTAAGGCCTCTCATACAGACTCAATGGGCTACTTCAGGCTGACTCTGTGTCTGGTGCTGCCTTGGAGCATCCTGCTGACCCCTTGATCACCCTGGTCACGTTTCTTCCAGTTTCTGAGTCTTGGACTAGCACTGCCTCTGACCTTTGACTCCTACTCAATGTCTTATCCTGTTGCATTCAAATCCACTGACCATGTGGAGGTCCACATGACTGAGAAATAGAAGCAAGAAACTTTGAAAGTTCCCCAGCCTGCTGCTCCAGGAACCTACCACATCTACACCTAACCTGGGTTGTGCTCTGCCTGCTGAGAAGGAGTGGCTGAAACAATCCCAGCTGGATGGCCAGTGACCTGTGGTGATGCTTCAGGATGCTTTGCCCACATCTTGGAGAACATCTTCATCTCATCCCTGACAGCAGCATTATCTGACACTTTATTGTATCAGTGCATATGGTGATTGTTGGGAGACAGCGAGGCCTAAAAAATAAACATGCTTAATTGCATGTACTCTCCCTTTACCAAAGTCACATATATACTGTCCTTCTCCCCTACATTTTTAGAACAGTTTCTCAGAGCTATCTGAGGTGCTATCTCCCCGGGCTGCAATCCACATGTTGCTCTAAATAAAACTAATTAGCAGCTCTCACGTTATGCATCATAAGTTGACACACACAAAAAAATGTATGGTGTAATATTGAAAGTGAAAATCACTCAGTTTGTTGAACTCTTTCTGACCCCACTAATTATACAGTCCATGAAATTCTCCAGGCCTGAATACTAGAGTGGGTAGCTGTTTCTTTCTTCAGGGGATCTTCCCAACCCAAGGATTGAACCCAGGTCTCCCGCATTGGAGGTGGATTCGTTATTAGCTGAGCCACCAGGGAAGCTCAAGAATACTGGAGTGGGTAGCTGATCCCTTCTCCAGCGGATCTTCCCAACCCAGGAGTCAAACTGGAGTCTCCTGCATTGCAGGTGAACTCTTTATCAGCTGAGTTACCGAGGAAACCCTAATAGTTTAAAAACATTTTGAAAAAACTGCAGAAATGAAATTAATTTCAAAGTTTATAATTTTCTATACTATACATAATAGATGAGCACCTAAAGTAAAAAACTGTTTGTACCTCATTTTCTGTAGTCATATTTTTGTAGATGACAGAATTTTGAATTTTATGTAAACTTTTACAAATACCTTAATAAATATGATTACACAAATTTAATTTACTCTTTTTTTTTCCCCAATAGTATCACACTCCAGTCTGATAAAGTTAGCTTTCAGAGTAGGGTCAGGGACATGACATTTATATCACATTCAGAAACTCATATCTTACCTACGAAGTCTATTTTTACTATGAAGTCTATGGAAAAAAAAGAAAACTAAAAGCAATTATAGTTGTTCATCACCCCAGTGTATGAAGGGTTAAATCACAATCCGCTGCAGTTGCCTCACTAACAGGGTGCCTTGAGGGAAATTTAGGATGAGGTATTCCATGCTTCTGATAAATAGGCCCTTAAATAAATAGATGCATACCTTAGGAAGAATGTCAGTGACCCTAGATTCTTGTATCTTCCTATAAATAGAAAGATATTAACATCATTACCTTGAGGAGTCTGTCCTTTGCAGCTATCAGTAATCATCAACCTAGTGCATGCTAAGTTCCTCTAGTCATGTATCTGTCTCTGTGTGATCCTACAGACTGTAGCGTCCCAGACTCTTCTGTCCACGGGATTCTCCAGGCAAGAATACTGGAGTGGGTTGCCATGATCACCTCTGGGATATCTCCTCAACCCATGGAGCCAAACCAAATCTCTGACATTTCCTGCATGGTCAGGCAGGTTCTTTACCCTTAGCACGATTTGGGAAACCCATTCTGAATCAATTACCTGTATGCATGCTTTGTCTAGGATTTCCCAGGTGGCTCAATAGTAAAGAATCTGCTTGACAATGTGGGAGGTGCTGGGAACAATGAGTTCAGTCTCTGAGGTGAGAAGATCTCCTAGAAGGGAGTGGCAACCCATTTCAGTATTCTTGCCTGGAAAGTCCCAAGGACAGGGGAACCTGATGGGCTGGAGCAAAGTGTTGGACACAACTGCGCATGCACCTAGACAAACAGATGCTTTGTCTAGCTCTTTTAAAGAATTTATTGAAATAGTCAGATTCATTCAGTATTTACAGCATCTCATATGTTGGTATGGCTTGAATCATGACTGTCTTCTAGAAAATCATGCATTTTCCCCATCACTCAAAAACAAGTCTGTGTGGGTTTTATTCTATGTTGCACTTGCTCAATGTGAATGCCTGAATCTCAGTTCCTGCTTGAACACACTTCATGCAAACTTGAGGCTAAATTTCATGTAAATTTGGAGGTAGGATTTGTCCACTTAAAGAAAAATGCATGATGTGATAACTTCAGGCTTGTTCTATTCAGGAACATTACTGAAAACTGCAGATCCCAAAATAGACTCTTGATAGCTCTGAGGAACTGCTTCAAAGAGGTTGGGGAGGAGCCAAGATCTATGTGGATTTTTCTGGTTGGAAAATACATATAGTTGGTGGCAGGAGGAGAAGGGTATGACAGAGAATGAGATGGCTGGATGGCATCACGGACTCGTTGAACGTGAGTCTGAGTGAAATCCGGGGGATGGTGATGGACAGGGAGGCCTGGCATGCTGCAATTCATGGGATCGCAAAGAGTTAGGCACGACTGAGCGACTGAACTGAACTGAACTGAACTGAAGCTTATATCTACCTAGGTAGATATTTCCTTGATATTGAGCAAATGCCACATAGCATTATGATATATGAGAAAGAATGGCTAAGTTGAACTTATCCAGCAAATTTAACATGTCTTATGAATGACTTAATTCTATGGCTGTCTTGCAGAGGGACTCATTTTCTGTGGGCCCAGCTCTAACCTCGCTGCCTTTCATTGCTCAGCCCTCTGGAGTCAGCTGTCCATGACTGATTCCATTGTGGGAAGGGAGCTGGGGTCTTTCTCCTGCCCTTGCTTGACTTTTTCTGGGGTTGCTTCCAAGCAGTGAAGTTAAGACAATGTAAGATACATGAGCCTTACAAGTCAGTGAGGCTGAGGGCACCTAATTTACATACATCACATACTCCACACTCATGTCTTCATTCATAGCCTATGACACAATTTTCCCCAGATACCTCTCAAAAAACAGTTGTCTCATTTTTGTATAATATCCTCGTAGTCTTGTTTGTGGTAGTGAGTTATTTTGCGTCTATTTTTTTATATTACCACTCTTCAAAGGTCTTTTTCGAGTGTAAGAGCCAAGACATTCATACCAGTTTATGTAATGGCAGATAATAACCACCAATGTCAACCGCAATGCAGCAAAGGCCTAGCAATTGATCCTTCATTGATCCTAGCTATTGATCCTTAGGGTCATAATTGATCCTTGTGCTTGTCACAGGCCTATAGAAAAGTGCTCTTCACAGTGACTGAGGGACATCAGCTGATGTAACAGCTACCAAACCCAGTAATTTTTCTCACCATCAGTGAGAGAAAAGAGGTCTCCTCCTGGAAGGCCTCACAATGGCCGCTATATTCTTGGGCTGGAAGTGACCTACTATATCTCATTGGTCAGAACTAGTCAGAAAGTAGAGTCCTGCAAGGTACCCTGAATGGGGATTGGAGAGAGGGGGATCTGACTACTCAATGACAGTCACAGATTATCACCAACACTTATCTCCATACACACACACACATTGCGTTGGGAACAATGAAACTGGGAAATTTCACTGGGAACAAATTTATGAATTTTAAATTTATGTCACTGCATTCATTTTTTAATTAGCATTAGGTAATACCATTAACTTATATGCAGAGTACATCATGAAAAACTCTGGACTGGAAGAAACACAAGCTGGAATCAAGATTG
>SJYA01005613.1:10555-24534 GCA_006410615.1 Neotragus moschatus | reverse complement strand
AGGGGTGGGGAGGGTGGGGAGTTGGTGCTGGAGGCTGGCTGGGGACTAACCACCGAGGGGACAGGGAGCAGGCATGGTTGAACAGGGCATCCCTTCACCTGTGATGTTGACCTGACAGTTCCTGCCAGCCCATCGGGAGGTTCAGAGCACAGACAGGAATTGGAGGTGTCCACAGTGGGCCCTGGTGGTCAGGCCCTCACAGTGCCTGAGGCCTCATGATTGCTATTGACCAAGCAGGAAAACTGAAATCAGGATTTGGTGTCCAAGCAACGGCTGTGTGTACACACAGGATGCCAAGTGCTTTTGCCCAGGTGGCACCACATTCTGCCCTGCATACAGCCTGGTGGGAGGAGCTCTTGGCATCTTTTGCATCAGAAAACTGCTGGGTTGGGCAAGAGAACTGCTTCCAGTGTGCTGGTCACAAGCCATATGCTAGCCATGGTGTAAGCACAATCTGATGGGAGAAGGCAGGTCTGGGTGCCAGATCAAAAGAAAAAATGCATTCAAGTCCAAGGACACCTGTCCTGTAAGAGGCTCCTCCACCGTGCAGGCCATCAGGTGTTCTCTCACACCTGCATCACTCAGGGCTGGGAGTGGGGAGGTTGGAGCACATCTTCCAGGCAGACCTGTAAAGTGCAGAGCTTGAAACGAGGCAGAGGTTGGGGAGCATGAAATGTGGGGGACCGAACACTGACTCACATCAAGGGACCATGGAGGGCTTTTTAAATGGGAGGGCCATATTGGCTGGGTCTTGTAGTGAAAAGGGTCTCCTTGGCTGGTAAATGGGGGAAGGCCCCCCAAGGGTTAGACCCATGGAGGGAACTGAACCCAGGTGTGTAGCTGGAGCAGGTGAGCTTATGGAGGGCCCACAGCCTGACACCATCTGTATTGGTCCTCTGAGGGATTTTTGGCAAAGGATTTCTAGAGACTTTGATGTGCTGTGAAGTTTCATCCGTTGCCTGCAGAGGCAAGTCTGTGGGCAGGTATATGCAGCAGCCAGGTAGGCTGGGCATGCTCTGGTCCTCCACAGAGGTGATGTGGGAGGAAGCAGACACTCTGTTCTGCCATCTCAAACCTGGATTGGTCCCCAGCACCACCATGGCTGGAGTGTGAGTCTCAGCAAATCACTCCCTCTCAGAGTCTCCATTTGTTCGTCTGAAGGATAAGCACAGTGTGAAATGTGCCCATTACTAGTAATACTATTTGTGTATCTGATGGGAGTAAGGCGGTCACTGAATGATTCATACAAAAACAGTCTGTAAACCAGAAAGCACCTACTATGAATACTGGTTGAAGAGGCATTTCTTTTGCCAAGAAAGCTTTCCCCAGAATGAGTGGGAATGCAGGCAGGTACCTTGAAGTCTGCAACTGGGAGATAGGGAGATAGCGAGGAGCCTAAGATTAGGAAAGGAGGAGAACATGGACACCATCAGCCTCCAGTGTCAAAGGTTCTATAGGATGTGGCCTGGTTTGGGGCTTGAGGGCCATCGGTGGATTTTGAGCAAGGATGTATATAGTGGCCCCTGGAGACAGAGGCATTGTGAGCTGAGTCAAACTGCCAGGATTTGTTAACTGGGGGGACAAATGTTAGGACCACAAGTTCCTAGCAGGACTAGAAATCCATGAAGCTGTGAGCCTCTTCCCTGAACTGTGCGAGAGTCAACATCTGCCTGCTGCCTCAGGTCCATGATCTGCTGTCCATCATTCCAACGCCCAGAACACTTCAGCAGCCAAGTGTTTTCACCAGCTTGACCTAAACCCTTTTGGTAGTAAAACCAAAAATGAATGATAACAAGAAGCTATTTATAGCATTCTGAGTTTTCTCTATGTAGTCCACTTGGTATTAACAGTCACATGGTTCACTGCAGTCGTGTCAGTGTGTTTGCATGCACCTGCCTTGGTGTTGATCTGTGTCACTATTAATGATTTCTAAATCCCTAAACTCCTGTAGCCCCCAGAGGTTTTGGACAAAGCATTAGGCACAAGTGATCTTAGCCCCAGTAAGAGCCAGTGCTTTCAGAGGACTGACAGAGGCCCAGAGGTACTGGTTCTGTTACCTTCCTCCAATCTTTGGCCTAGAGGGATGCCCTTCCTGGGACAGGCAGAACTGAATGCCAGCCCCAGGTCAACCTGGATGACTATACACCACACCATCTGCCAAAAAGCCTCAGGATGTAGAATCTTTTGATACCAACCATGGTCCTCTGTGGTAGAGATGGGTGGAACCTAGAGCTAAAAAGAAGAAGGACACTTGGCAAGCTAGTGTATTCACTAGTTTGTAATTCTGGACACATGTTCACCATCTTGTTTCAGGACAAGAGCTGAGGGAGCCCTGTGTGGTCTCCCAGTACAGCCCCAGAAAACCTGGGTCCACCCACACAATTCTGGGGTGTTAACATGATTCAGACATCTCTGGTTTTGAGATACAGGCAATGAAACCAAAAGATCAGCAGCACTAGGCTCACCTGGTTGACTTGCTTTCATAGCACACTTTTCAAGTGCCAATAGGCAATGCAGGTAGAGGAGATGAGGAAAAAGGGCATTGTGCTGCTGATGGTGCTGCTTGCCTTACTAGGCATCCCCCTCTGTCTCAGAGAAGCCTGTGTGTTAGCTTTGGACAGGATGGAAAGCTGCCTTTAGGGTATGGCACCCAGGCCTCACCTACTCCATGCTTGGTAGCTAATCATATTCTTAGGATTAACCTGGATCCTAAATTGCAAAGGCCATGTTTTCCCTACACAAAATTGTGATTTCTGATCAGCCCATTTTCTGGAGGCTGTCTCTTGCTTGCCCACCCAAGCTTCTGTGCCCCAGTATCCCTCCAGGGACCCTGGTTACCCATGAGGGTATATGGCCACCAGCCTCACAGTGCAGGGCTGAGCAGCCCAGATCAGTGTCCTTGCCTGGGTTTCTCCTTGGCATTGTGGTATCGTGGCTCAGTGGCCAGGGTTTAAGATCTTGAGCCAGTGATGATCCTTTTCCAGCCTCAGGTGTCACATCTGTATGCTGGGTGTAGTAACAGTGCACAGTCACTAAGACAGCAGGGAGGGTTCCATAAGTTGAAAGGCTGGGCTAAACTTGGTGCACAAAGATGTTATGGGGAAGGGAACAAGGAAAATTATGCCAGGGTCTTTCATTTGCTTTGGGGACCTACCATTGGCTGACAAGGGCAAAAAAAAAGTGCTCCAAGCCACCTTGTTGCCATCCCGCTAGTGTGTCCCTCTGGGGTTCTGGGGACTATCTTTAAGCAGCTTGCTGTTGGCATAACAACATTGCCAAGAGAAAAATCAATTACCTCAGCTATACAGATGACATCACCCTTACGACAGAAAGTGAAGAGGAACTGAAGCGCCTCTTGATGAAAGTGAAAGAAGAGAGTGAAAAAGCTAGCTTAAAACTCAACATTCACAAAAATAAGATCATGGCATCTGGTCCCATCACTTCATTGCAAATAGATGGGGAAACAATGGAAACAGTGATAGATTTTATTTTCTTGGACTCCAAACTCACTGCAGATGGTGACTGCAGTCATGAAATTAAAAGACACTTGCTCTTTAGAAGAAAAGCTATGATCAACATAAACAGCATAGAAGAGGCAGAGACATTACTTTGCCAACATAGGTCTTTGTAGTCAAAGTTATGGTTTTGCCAGTAGTCATGTATGGATATGAGAACTGGATCATAAAGAAGGCTGAAGGCCAAAGAATTGATGCTTTTGAACTATGGTGTTGGAGTAGACTGTTGAGAGTCCCTTGGGCTGCTAGGAGGTACAACCAGTCAACACTAAAGGAAGTCAGTCCTGAATATTCATTGGAAGAACTGATGCTGAAGCTCAAGCTCCAATACTTTGGCACCTGATGCAAAGAACTGACTCATTGGAAAAAAAAAATCTGATGATGGGAAAGATTGAAGGCAGGAGGAGAAGGGGGTGACAGAGGATAAGATTCTTGGATGGCATTACTGACTTGATGGACATGAGTTTGAGCAAGCCCTGGGAGTTGGTGATGGACAGGAAAGCCTGTTGTTCTGCAGTCCATGGAGTCATAAAGAATTGGACACGACTGAACAACTGAATTGAACTGATGGGTCCAGATGCTATATTAAGCAAATTACACATATTGAGTGGTTGCTATAGCTTTGAGTATACTGTTATGCCCACTTAACAGATGAGGAAGCTAAGGTAACAGGTAGTAAAGTCGTAGTGACAAGATTTAAGTACAGAACCTGTTGACCTTTCTAGTCCTCTGACTCAGCATGAGACTGAGCCAAGTGAAAGCATTCCTGTTGCTCCAGGGCCCTGGCAGACAACTTGAAGAAGTGAGGTCAGTGGGTACAAACCACAGGAAGCAAGGGGGCTGGAACACATGCAGAGAGCATGATCTAGCCCAGAAGGAGCTGCCACTCACAATGGGAGGGTGTGTGGGCCAGGTGCCAGGACTTTTGATTTATCTAGAATGGCCAAAAAAGCTGAAGTTCAGTAAGAGATCTCCCGTTTTTTGAATGTTGGCTCCTCATTTTATAAAAGCACTCTCCACACCAGCCACCTACACCTTCCACTCATGCAGAGCCTACAAGTAGCCCTCTCCTTCTTCTACTGCACTGGATTCATACAGTTTGCCCCCTTGCCAGGGATTTGCTCTCAGACTTTGATCTTCTGTCTGAAAGTGCTCCCACCTGGCTTAAACTGTCTGCTCAGCTCAATGAATGCATGCTGTTGAAGAATGGAGAGAGAGTCGGGGAATCCTCCTGCTTCCATGTATCCTCCTGAAGTTTACTCAGCTCAGTACGAACTGCACCTCCAAGCTTTTCCACATCCTGTCTGTAGGGATCAGTGTCCTCTTGGCCAAAGTTCTCCCAAGGCTTTGCACTGCATCTGGATGTATCCTTTCTTCCTTGTACCTGGTCCATTTCTCCACTCTCCCAGTTACAGAGTCAGCCTCTAGGGACAAGTCCAAAGTCTTACAAATTATCTCAGCCTTCTGATCTTTCCCTAAGTCTGATCTCAGTGCTTAATAGGTTTACCTTTAAAATATTTGCTGAATTAAATATAAAAATTGTAGTACATGTGAAGCTTGTCTTCATATTCTTATTAATGACAAGCCAGATTCAGTTCCTTTAATAAAGAGCTAAAAATAGAGTTACTTTGCATCATGAACCCTGTTTTCTCATCTATTAAGTATTATCAAACCTATAAGAATCACTTAATAGGTGTAGATTCCATAACACAGTGCCTGATGCATAGAAGGAACTCAGGAGAGGTCAGTTCATCTTGTTACAGCTTTAATGATTTAATGTAATTGTTGTTTAGACTCTGTTTGATCCCATGAACTGTAGCACTCCAGGCTTCCCTGTCCTTCACCATCTACCAGAGCTCACTCAATCTCATGACCATTAGTCGATGATGCCATCCAAGCATCTCATCCTCTGTTGCCCCTTTCTCCTCTTACCCTCAGTCTTTTGCAGCATCAGGTTATTTTCCAGTGAGCCAAATCTTGGTATCAGGTGGCCAGAGTATTAGAACTTCAGCTTCAGCATCAGTCCTTCCTATGAATATTCAGGGTCAATTTCGTTAGGAACTGAGTGGATTGATGTACTTGCAGTTCAAGGGTCACTCAAGAGTCTTCTCCAACATCACAGTTCAAAAGCATCAATTCTTTGGCACCCAGCCTTTTTTAGGGTCCAACTGTCACATGCATACATGACTACTGGAAAAAGCATAGATTTGACTAGACAGACCTATGTCAGTAATGTCTGTGCTTTTTACTATGCTCTCTAATTTGGTCATAACTTTTCTTCCAGGGAAGAAGTGTCTTTTCGTTTCATGGCTGAAGTCACCATCTGCAGTGATTTTGTAGTCCAAGAATATAAAATCTGTCACTGTTTTCATTGTTCCCCCATCTATTTCCCATGAAGTGATGGGGCCAGATGCCATGATCTTATTTTTGTGAATGTTGAATTTTAAGCCATTTTTTTTCACTCTCCTATTTTACTTTCATCAAGAGGTTCTTTAGTTCCTTTTCACTTTCTACCATAAGAGTGGTGTCATATCTGAGGTTATTGGTATTTCTCCCAGCAATCTTTTTTTTTTAATTTATTTTTCAAATTTATTTTTTATTTTACTTTACAATACTGTATTGGTTTTGCCATACATCCATACATTGACATGAATCCACCACAGGTGTACATGAGTTCCCAATCCTGAACCCCCCTCCCACCTTTCTCCCCATATCAACTCTCTGGGTCATCCCAGCACACCAGATCCAAGCATCCTGTATCCTGTATTGAACCTAGACTGGCGATTCATTTCTTACATGATAGTATACATGTTTCAATGCCATTCTCCCAAATCATCCCACCCTCTCCCTCTTCCACAGAGTCCAAAAATCTGTTCTATACATCTGTGTCTCTTTTGCTGTCTCTCATACAGGTTTATCATTACCATCTTTCTAAATTCCATATATATGTGTTAGTATACTGTATTGGTGTTTTTCTTTCTGGCTTACTTCACTCTGTATAATAGGCTCCAGTTTCATCCACCTCATTAGAACTGATTCAAATGTATTCTTTTTAATGGCTGAGTAATACTCCATTGTGTACATGTACCAAAGCTTTCTTATCCATTCATCTGCTGATGGACATCTAGGCTGTTTCCACGACCTGGCTATTATATACAGTGCTGCAATGAACATTGGGGTACACGTGTCTTTTTCCATTCTTGTTTCCTTGATGTGTATGGCCAGCAGTGGGATTGCTGGGTCATAAGGCAGTTCAGTTTTCAGTTTTTTAAGGAATCACCACACTGTTCTCCAACATTCCTATACTAGTTTCCATTCCCACCAACAGTGTAAGAGGGTTACCTTTTCTCCACACCCTCTCCAGCATTTATTGCTTGTAGACTTTTGGATCACCGCCATTCTGACTGGTGTGAAATGGTACACAAAAATAAACTCAAGATGGATTAAAGATCTAAATGTAAGACCAGAAACTATAAAACTCCTAGAGGAGAACATAGGCAAAACACTCTCTGACATACATCACAGCAGGATCCTCTATGATTGACCTCCCAGAATACTGGAAATAAAAGCAAAAATAAACAAATGGGATCTAATTAAAATTAAAAGCTTCTGCACAACAAAGTAAACTATAAGCAAGGTGAAAAGACAGCCTTCGGAATTGGAGAAAATAATAGCAAATGAAGCAAGTGACAAAAACTAATCTCAAAAATATAGAAGCAATTTATGCAGCTCAATTCCAGAAAAATAAACCACCCAATCAAAAAATGGGCCAAAGAACTAAGTAAACATTTCTCCAAAGAAGACATACAGATGGCTAACAAACATATGAAAAGATGCTCAACAACACTCATCATCAGAGAAATGCAAATCAAGACTGCAATGAGATCCCAGCAATCTTGATTTTAGCTCAGGATTCATCCAGCCTGGCATTTCACATGATGTACTATGCATATAAGTTTAATAACCAGGGTGATAATACAGCTTTGATATACTCTTTTCCCAATTTTGAACAAGTCTGTTCCATGTTGAGTTCTACTGTTGCTTGTCTCTCAGAATGTGTGTCTCACAGTGTGTTTGTGTCTCTCTCTCAGTGTGTGTCTCTCTCAGTGTATGAGTCTCATTCAATGTGAGTGTTTCTGGTTCTTAGAGTGTGTGTCTCTCTCTCTCTTTCTGTGTATGTTTCTCAGTGTATGTGGCTCCCTGTGAATGTGTGTGTCTCTTCCTTGTGTGTGTGTCTCTCAGTGTGTTTGTGTCTCTCTCTCAATATGTGTGACTCTCAGTGTGTGTGTGTGTGTCTCTCTGTATGTATATGTCTCTAAGTGTGTGTGTGTGTATGTGTGTGTGTCTCACAATGAATGTGTCTCTCTCTCATGATGTGTATCTCTCTCCATGTGTGTGTCTCTCAGCGTGTGTGTTTGTCTCTCTCAGTGTGCATGGATAACTCTCAATCTGTGTGTGTGTCTCTTTCAGGGTGTGTGTCTGTGTGTGTGTGTGTCTCTGTGTGACTCCAACAGTGTCTCTGTTTGTGTGTCTCCCAATGTGTTTGTGTCTGTCTCACTGTGTGTCCGCCTCAGTGTTATGTGTCTGTTTTTAGTGTTTGTGTGAGTCTCTCATTGTGTCTGTCTCTCAGTGTGTTTGTGTCTCTCAGTGTGTGTGTGTCACTCTGTATGTCTATGTCTCTAAGTGTGTTTGTGGGTGTCACAGTGTGTGTCTCACAATGTTTGTGCCTCTCACTCAGTGTGTATGTCTCTCTCAGTATGTGTGTCTCTCAGTGTGTATTTCTCCTCAGTGTGAATGTCTGTCTCATTGTGTGTGTCTCTCTGTGTGTCTGTGTCTCTGTATATTGTGTGTTCACTCTTTCACAGTGTGTGTCTCTCTCGTGTGTGTCTCTCTCAGTGTTTATGTGTTTGTCTCTCTCAGTGTGCATGGCTAACTCTCAGTATGTGTGTGTCTCTTTCCATGTGTGTGTGTCTCTGTGTGTGTGTGTCTATGTGTGACACTCACAGTGTTTCAGTCCGTGTGTCTCCCGGTGTGTCTCTCTCTTAATGTGTGTGTCTTTCTCATCGTGTTTCTACCTCAGGGTTGTGTGTCTATTTTTAGTGTCTGTGTGTATTTCAGGATGTGTGTGTCTCACTGTGCTTCTGTCTCTCTTACAGGGTGTATGTCTCTCTCAGTTGGTGTGTCTCTCAGTGTGTGTTTCTGTCTCTCAGTGTGGATCTCTCTCTCTTTCTCTCAGTGTGTGTGGGTCTCTCTCTCTCTGTATGTCTATGTCTCTGTTTGTGTGTGTGTCTCAGTGTGTGTGTCTCACAATGTTTGTGTCTATCTCTCAGTGTGCATGTCTCTCTCAGTGTGTGTGTTTCTCAGTGTGTTTTTCTCCTTTTCAGTGCAGATGTCTGTCTCTCTCAGTTTGTGTGTGTCTCTCTAAGTGTATATATATCTCTGTATGTTGTGTGATCCCTCTTTCACATTGTGTGTCTCTGTCAGTGTGTGTGTGTTTCTCTGTGTGTGTGTCTCTGTGTGACTTTCAGTGTCTCTGTTCGTGAGTCTCCCAGTGTGTCTCTCTATCGATGCGTGTGTGTGTGCGTGTGTGTGTGTGTCTGCCTCATTGTGTGTCTGCTTCAGTGTTAGGTATCTATTTTTGGTGTCTGTGTTTGTCTCCCAGTATGTGTATCTCTCCCTCGCAGTTGTGTAGGTGTGTCTCTCTGTTTTTGTATCTCCCTCAGTGTGGGAGTTTGTGTCTCGCTCTCTGTGTGAATGTCTCTCTCCCTCAATGTGTGTGTGTGTGTCTCGCTCTCAGGAGTGTATTTCTCTTCCTGGATGTGGGTGTCTCTCTCAATGTGTGTGTCACTCTCAATTTGTGTGTCTCTTTCTGTGTCTCTCAGTATGTATGTCTCTCAGTGTGTTTTTTTCCTCTCTCTCAGTGTGTGTCTCTCTCAGTGTGTACATCTCTTTCAGTGTGTTTGTGGTTCTTAATGTGTGTGTGTCTCTCAATATCTGTGTCTCTCTCTCACTGTGTATTTCCCTCTGTGTGTGTGTCTCTCAGTGTGTGTGTGTGTTTCTCTCTCTCACTGTGTGCGTGGCTAACTCTCAGTGTGTGTATCTTTCAGTGTGTGCATGTATCTGTGTGTCTCTGTGTGTCTCCACAGTGTCTCTGTTGCTGTGTATCCCATTGTGTCTATCCCTCTATCTGTATGTGTCTGTCACACTGTCTGTCACACTGTCTGCCTCAGATTTGTGTGTCTCATTTTAGTGTCTGTGTGAGTCTCTCAGTGTGTGTGACTCTCAGTGTGTTTGTGTCTCTCTCTCAGTATATGTGACTCTCACAGTCTGTGTGTCTTGCTCTTTGAGTGTGTATCTCTGTGGGTCCCTGTGTGTGAGATTCTCTCAGTGTGTGTCTGTCTGTTTCTCAGTGTGTATCTGTGTCTTTCTGTGTGTATCTCTCTCTGTATGTGTATGTCTCTAAGTGTGTGTGTGTATCTCCCAGCATGTGTCTCACTCTCAATTTGAGTGTCTCTGTGTGTGTCTCTCAGAATATGTGTCTCTCAGTGTGTTTGTGTCTCTCTCTCAGTGTGTGTGTCTCTCTCAGTGTGTGTGTCTCATTCAGTGTGAGTGTTTCTGGTTCTGAGTGTATGTGTCTCTCTCTCTCTCTGTATGTCTCTCAATGTGTGTGAGTCTCCTTGTGAATGTGTGTGTCTCTCTTGTGTGTGTCTTTCAGTGTATTTGTGTCTCTCTCTCTTGTGTGTGTCTTTCAGTGTATTTGTGTCTCTCTCTCAATGTGTGTGACTTTCAGTGTGTTTGTGTCTCTCTCTTAGTGTGTGTGACTTTCAGTGTGTTTGTGTCTCTCAGTGTGTGACTCTCAAGGTGTTTTTGTCTCTCTCTCTCAGTGTGTGTGTCTCTCTCAGTGTGTGTGTCTCATTCAGTGTGAGTGTTTCTGGTTCTGAGTGTATGTGTCTCTCTCTCTCTCTGTATGTCTCTCAATGTGTGTGAGTCTCCTTGTGAATGTGTGTGTCTCTCTTGTGTGTGTCTTTCAGTGTATTTGTGTCTCTCTCTCTTGTGTGTGTCTTTCAGTGTATTTGTGTCTCTCTCTCAATGTGTGTGACTTTCAGTGTGTTTGTGTCTCTCTCTTAGTGTGTGTGACTTTCAGTGTGTTTGTGTCTCTCAGTGTGTGACTCTCAAGGTGTTTTTGTCTCTCTCTCTCANCTCAGTGTTTGTCTGTGTGTGTGTCTCTCTCAGTGTGCGTGTGTCTGTTTCTCAATGTGTGTTTGTGTCTGTGTGTGTGTGTGTCTCTCTCTCTGTATGTGTATGTGTTTCAGTGTGTGTCTCTCAGTGTGCATGTCTCTATGCTATCTCACTGTTTTTGTGTCTCTCAGTGTTTAAGTCTTTCTCCATGTGTGGTTCTCTCTCTCAGCGTGGATGTCTCTCTAGCTCTCAGTGTATGTGTGTGTTTCTCTCTGTATGTATATGTCTCTAAGTGTGTGTGTGTCTCATAATGTCTGTGTCTCTTTCTCACTGTGCAAGTCTCCATTTCTGTGTGTCTCTGTGTGTGTTTCTCTCTCTCAGTGGGGATCTCTCTCTCTCTCTCTCTCTCTCTCTCTCTCTGTATCTCTTTCTGTATGTGTATATCTCTAAGTGTGTGTGTCTCTCTCAGCATGTGTGTCACTCTCAATTTGTGTGTTTCTTATGTGTCTCTCAGAATGTGTTTCTCTTAGTGTTTTTTTCTCTCTCTCAGTGTGTATGGCTAACCCTCAGTATGTGTATGTCTTTCTCTGCATGTGTGTGTCTCTGTGTGTGTGTGTCCATGTGTGACTCTCACAGTGTCTCTGGTCGTGTGTCTTCCAGTGTGTCTCTCTCTTAATGTGTGTGTCTTTCTCATTGTTTATCTACCTCAATGTTGTGTGACTATTTTTAGTGTCCATGCGTATCTCAGTATGTGTGTGCCTCAGTGCATTTGTGTCTTTCTCAAAGTGTGTGTGACTATCAGTGTGTTTGTGTCTCTCTCTCACTGTGTATGTCTCTCATTGGGTGTGTCTCTCAGTGTGTGTTTCTGTCTTTCAGTGTGTATCTCTCTCTCTTTCTCTCAATGTGTGTGGGTCTCTCTCTGTATGTCTGTGTCTCTATTTGTCTGTGTGTCTCAGTGTGTGTGTCTCACAATGTTTGTGTCTCTCTCTCATTGTGTATGTCTCTCACAGCGTGTGTTTCTCAGTGAGTTTTTCTACTTCTCAGTGCAGATGTCTGTCTCTCTCAGTGTGTGTGTGTGTCTCTCTCAGTGTGTTTGTGTCTCTGTATGTTGTGTGTTCCCACTTTCATAGTGTGTTTCTCTGTCAGTGTGTGTTTCTCTGTGTGTGTGTGTCTCTGTGTGACTCTCAGTGTCTCTGTTTGTGTGTCTCCAAGTGTGTCTCTCTCTCAATGTGGGTGAGTCTGTCTCATTGTGTGTCTACCTCAGGGTTGTGTGTCTATTTTAGTGTCTCTGTGTGTCTCTCAGTATGTGTGTCTCTCCCTCCCAGTTGTGTAGGTGGGTCTCTCTCAGTGTTTGTATGTCTCTCTCATTGTGGGAGTTTGTGTCTCATTCTCTGTGTGTATGTTTCTCTCCCTCAATATGTGTATGTGTGTTTCACTCTCAGGAGTGTGTTTCTCTTCCTGGATGTGGGTGTCTCTCTTAGCGTGCGTGCCACTCTCCATTTGTGTGTCTCTGTCTGTGTCTCTCAGTATGTGTGTCTCTCAGTGTGTTTTTGTCTCTCTCTCACTGTGTGTGTCTCTCTCAGTATGTGTGTTTCTTTCAGTGTGAGTGTTTCTTGTCTAACCGCGTTTGTGTCTCTCAATATCTGTGTCTCTCTCACTGGGTATGTCCCTCTCAGTGTGTGTGTATATCATTGTGTGTGTGCATTTTTCTCTCTCTCTCACTGTGTGCATGGCTAACTCTCAGTGTGTTTGTATCTTTCAGTGTGTGTGAGTGTCTGTGTTTATCTGTGTGTGTCTCCACATTGTCTCTGTTTGTGTGTCTCACATTGTATCTCTCCCTCTATGTGTGTGTGGTCTGTCTCACTTTGTGTCTGCCTCAGCATTGTGTGTCTCTTTTTAGTGCCTGTGTGAGTCTCTCAGTGTGTGAGTCTCTCAGTGTGTGACTCTCAGGGTGTTTGTGTCTCTCTCTAAGTATACGTGACTCTCTCAGTCTGTGTGTCTTGCTCTCTGAGTGTGTGTGTCTCTGTGGGTCCCTGTGTGAATCTCTCTCAGTGTGCGTCTGTTTCTCAGTGTGTATCTGTGTCTCTCTAAGCATGTGTGTCACTCCCAATTTGTGTGTCTCTGTCTGTGTCTCTTAGTTTGTGTGTTTCTCTCAGTGTGTGTGTCTCGTTCAGTGTATTTCTGGTTCTTAGCGTGTGTGTGTGTGTGTGTCTCCCTCTCTCTGTATGTCTCTCAGTGTGTGTGTGTCTCCCTGTGAACGTGTGTGTGTCTCCCTGTGAATGTGTGTGTCTCTCTCTTGTGTGTGTCTCTCAGTGTGTTTGTGTCTCTCTCTCTCAGTGTGTGTAACTCTCAGGGTGTTTTTGTCTCTCTCAGTGTGTGTGATTCTCAGTGTGTGTGTCTCGCTCTCTAATGGTGTGGGTCTCGGTGAGTGTCCGTGTGTGTGTCTCTCTCAGTATGTGTGTCTGTTTCTCAATGTGTGTCTGTGTCTCTTTGTGTGCGTGTCTCTCTGTATGTGTATGTGTTTCAGTATGTGTCTCTCAGTGTGCATGTTTCTATGTTGTCTCTCTGTTTATGTGTCTCTTTCTCAGTGTGTAGGTCTCTCTCAGTGTGTGTGTTTCACAGTGTGTTTTTCTCCTTCTCAGTGGGAATGTCTCTCTCTCTCAGTGTGTGTGTGTATGTTGTGTGTTCCCTTTTTCACAGTGTGTATCTCTGTCGGTGTTTGTGTGTTTCTCTGTGTGTGTGTCTCTGTGTGATTCTCAGTGTCTCCATTCATGTGTCTCCGGGTGTGTCTCTCTCTCAATGTGTGTGTGTCTGTTTCATTGTGTGTCTGCCTCAGTGTTGTGTCTATTTTTAGTGTCTCTGTGTGTCTCTAAGTATGCGTGTTTCTGCCTCCCAGTTGTGTAGGTGGGTCTCTGTCAGTGTTTGTGTTTCTCTCTCAGTGTGGGAGTTTGTGTCTCACTCTCTGTGTGAATGTTTCTCTCCCTCATTGTGTGTGTGTGTCTCACTCTCTGGAGTGTTTCACTTCCTGGATATGGGTGTCTCTCTCAGCATGTGTGTCACTCTCAATTTGTGTGTCTCTGTCTGTGTCTCTCAGTATGTGTGCCTCTCAGAGTGTTTTTGTCTCTCTCTCAGTGTGTGTGTCTCTCTCAGTGTGTGTGTCTCTCTCAGTGTGTGTGTTTCTTTCAGTGTGAGTGTTTCTGGTTACTAGGGTGTGTGTGTCTCTCAATATCTGTGTCTCTCACTGTATATGGCTCTCTCAGTGTGTATGACACTAACAGTGTGTGT
>SJYA01005611.1:0-14821 GCA_006410615.1 Neotragus moschatus | reverse complement strand
CCCCTCCTCTCTCTGCCCCCCCTGCCCCTCCCCACATCTCTTTTTCCTACCCTGTTCCCTTCTCACAGGGGTCTCCTGAGTCTTTATTTTCTCATTTGAAAAGCAAATGAGAAAAACAGAAACTTCCTCCTGAGACCTTGGTGTGAGGAGATTAGGACCACAAGTAATTTGAAAACTCAAAGGGGCTATGTTTAATACTGTTTATGCAAGTAGGAGCAGCCTTGTGAGCAGTGTAGTAGGTAAATTGATGTGTCCTGGCCACTGCTGGTGGCCACAAGCGTGCACCTCTCTGTGTGTGTATGTGTGTGTGTACATGTGTGTGTGAGCGTGTAACCTGCTGAATAAGCAAATGAGTTGGTTAACATTTGCCTGTGAGCTGCTGCTACCTCAAGCCCATCACATCTCTGACTGGAAGTGATTCTAACGATGTTTGCAGTCATGGTAAAACCTGGCTCTGTTCCCAGTCGGAGCTGCTCAGAACATCCTTCTTGCCACTGCTTATCATCCTGAGTTTAGCTTCTTCGCACTGTAAGAGAATGTATTCATATCTCTTGTGGTCACAGGCACTCGGCCATATCTTGAGACGTACTAGGGCATCTCAGGGAATCCTGCAGCCAACAGCACTGGAGCCATCGCCCTGGAGGCCTTTCCCTCTGTCGTCTCCTTGTCTGTATGTCTCCCATCTCTCCTTCCTGTCTACCCCAGGTCAGCAGGCCTTCCTGGAGGAAAACTGCTTTCCCACCACTTCCCAAGTCCAGAAAGAGGCCACATGTCCTGCTCTTCATTGATTCCCTGACTCACCACCTGCCTCGATGCCCACTGGCATTTCACGGCTGCGTCCTGACAGGACAGACAGACAATATGATGGTCCACAGCTGGGAGGGGCCTCAGGGACCCAGTGGTCCTGCCCTCCCACCCCACCCTTCCCAGGTGGGTGTGTCCCCCTGGGGACCAGGTGGGGACAGTAGAGGAGCCCCCCAGGTAGTGGCGAGCACAGAGGATATTGCAGGCCCACAGTTCCAGCCAGGCCAGGAGCTTGCAAAATGGCACCCCGTGTTTGAATATCATGATCAGAGAGCACTCTGTGGTATTTTGTCCTAGCCTGTGTCTGGGAGGCCATTGTGGTGCTGACATTCATCAGGGACAAACGTTCAGTATTCCATATGGAAAATGAGTGATCCTGAGAGGTGTCCACGTGGACCTGCACATAAAGAAGGCCCCAGCCGGCAGGCAGGGTGCCTACCAGCACAGCCAAGGCACCCCGCCCAACTGGGCACCTCTCCTAGGATCCCATGTGGTCTCTCCCCCCCACCTCCACCCATCACCCTGCCCACCAGTAACTACACAAACACATGAGGCAGGTGAGGCCTGCAGCCTTCATCAGCGCCTCCACCATGTGCCTGGTGGGGGTGGGCAAGTAGGGAGGTGGGGCGGGGGGAGGGCCCCCACCCAGACAGTCTCCCTGCCTCCTCGTCTCACCAGGGGCTCTGGGAGCTGTTTCTTCATTAGCCACCTCACTTTTGCTCCTGCTGATCCTCTGAGCACATCCAACCCAGGATCTCAGCTCCCAGGATCCCCCAGGAGGCCACTAATCTGGTCTAGACCCCCAACAGATCCCTAGATCCCCAACCACGTGGGTTTGCATCCAGAAGCCCTTTGTCAGGGATGTTAGGTGTGGAGGCGGAAGGGGAGGGGCTCCCTCCAGACTCAAGGGGATTGGTAGGGGGCCATTCTCTCATCCCCTTGACGTGCCCTGGAGAGCCTTATAAGCGAGGAACTGGCTCCCTCCACAACTGTGAATCGCAGAGCTTCCTCCTGGGTCCTGGGAGAGACTCGAAGGCCTTTTCCATTGAAAACAGTCCCAGCTCCTTCCAGGGATGTTTGTCGAGCACCTGCTATGTTGGGGTGGTTTTGGGCTCTGCACAGCCAGGGCCAGTGGCAGAGACAGAGAAGTGACTGGGTTCCGAGTCGGAGGTAGGTGGTGGGGGGCACTGTGAGCTGAGATGGGAGAGGCCAGGGGTGGGGGCACTCCACCCCACCCAGGGCCAGGAAGGCTCCCAGGAAGGTGGCTTCGGCCTGGTACCTGCAGGGCCAGCTGGACGATGGGACAGGTAGAGTGGGAAGGGGTCATGCCACACTGTGCACATAGCGTGTGTACAGTAGGGAGGATTCTGGAAAGTGTAAGAGGCTCAGAGGACAAGGGCACAAAGCACCGGGACTGGGAGGAGAGTCTGCGGGGGGCAGGACTAGGTGGGGATGTGCTGGTAAGTGATTAACAACCAGCTGTCTGCAGAGAGAAGCATGGGCAAACATACGGATGTCAGTTTGGTCTCCATTTTCCTGAGATAAAGAAAGTACAGTATACCGTTTACACACAATAACAAAGGAGAAAGTACTTTTTGTTATGAAGTCCCTGTGGCCATGAGTCACTCAGAATGCTTTGGTTGATTTTTGCCTTTATTTTTTTTTCCTGATAACTGTATTTTGGCCACAGGGCATTTAGAATTTTCCCGATCAGGGATCAAATCCCTGCCCCCTGCATTGGAAGCATGGTGTCCTAACCACTGGACCAGCAGGGGAGTCCTCATTTCTTACCAAACTCTTCCATCTGTAGCCAATCTGGAGTTGCAGTTCAGCTCTGATGGGACAATTTTCTATGCTATTCGCAATGTAATAGTCACAAACACGACACACCTTTAGGTCAATCTGCATTACTAATCTTTTCTCTGCCACTTTCTAAAGACTTAAACCATCAACGCAAAATATATCAAGTCTGATCTGTAGCCTTTGCTGAATTCTGGGATGTAAACACCGCCCCGTGGCCAATTTCAAGCTGCTGCTATGATGTCACTGAAGGCAGAGTCAAAAGAGTTGTGCAGAGGTGGGGGCCTGCGGGGAACGCGGGATTAGCTAGGACTTCTGCCCCTCAGAGGCAACAGAGGCAAATAACCGGAGAGGCAAAGATGATAGCAACCTGCAGTAAAAGGATTAGGAAGTGTTGAGTCTTTTTCCTTTAAACTTTTTACTTTATAGTGGGGTATAGCCAATGATCAACGACGTGATAGTTCCAGGTGGACAGCAAAGGGCCTCAGCCGCACAAACACGTGTACCCATTCTCTCCCAAACTCCCCTCCCATCCAGGCTGCCCCATTACATTGAGCAGAGTTCCCTGTGCTAGACAGTAGGTCTTTGTTGGTTATCCATTTTAAATCTAGCAGTGTGTACACATCCACCCCAAATTCCCTAACTATCCCTTCCCTGCCCCCCAACCCCACCCCAGACAGCCATAAATTCATTCTCTAAGCCTGTGGGTCTCTTTCTGTTCAACTGTATCGTTTCTTTTTCGAGTCCACCTATGGGGATGTCATACAATGTTTCTCCTCTGTCTGGCTTAAGGAAGTGATGAGTTTTGAGCATTTGTTACCTCTGTTTTTTAACATATTTCATTTTACATTTATATCCACTTCTAACAACAACTGTTTCGTAACACTCAGCTCTCAAAAGCTAATCGGCAGGTAGAGACTGGACCTTGGAGGGGGCAGCCAGTCCAAGCGACAGAGGGGAAGGTGACCGTGGAGACACAGATCCCGCCATGCCTCTCCAGGTCCCCATCCTGGAATTCGCAAATGTATTATTTTACACGCATGAAGGATTAAGGGGAGCAGATGGAACTGAAGTTGGTAATCAGCAGGCCTTAAAATAGGGAGCTTATTCTGGATTATCAGAGTGGGCCCAGAATAATCAACCAGATCCGCAAACCTGGCAGAGGGAGGCGGCAGAGAGGCTCAGAGTGATGCGACATGAGGAGGCCGTGACCTACCGTCCTGCCCTTGCAGATGGAGGAAGGGCCACAAGCCAAGAACTGAGGCACCCCTTGAGTTGCAAAGACGAATCTTCCCCTGGAGTGTCCAGGAGGGGCCAGCCTGCCCACACCCTGATTTGAGCCCAGTGAGACTCACATCAGAGATTTAAGCCCTGACGTATATGATGATCGATTTGTGTAGTTTCAAACCGCCAAGTTTGTGCTGGTGTGTTTCAGCCGCAGGAGGGGAGCGCACCACCTTCCATATTTCTAGCTCCTGTTCTCTGATTCCTATGAACAGCCCAGCGGGGGAGCAGCTGGGGGTCTGTGCTGAGCCACCGGGGCCTTGGGCGGGACTCAGCTCCTGAAAGAAGATCCGGAAGAGCTGCCTTGATCTTGGTGGGTTGTTATGATGATTAAAGAAAATCACAAGTGCAGAGGTTTTAGTGCCTGGTGAAGCTCCGAGTGCCCATGGGCCATGATTATCTTCGCGCCTGCAGAAACTGGAGGCAGGAAGGGGCCAGTCTTTATGAAGCCAGTCTCTCTGGGAGGCTGGGTCCAGAGTCAGCCGCAGTTGGAAGCCAGACCTCCAGCTGGCACTGCTCCCCACAGCTGTGGCTGCAGCAGCCCCCCAGTCCTGACCACAGCGTGGCCCCTGGCCAGCGAGGCTGCTCACGTGTTTGCCTGCCTTTGTCCTTTAACATCTTGGGCAAAAGCCATCTCTGGGCGACACATCCTTCAAATGGATCAACAAAGCAGAAAATGCCCCTTTTCTCTGCCACAGCTGGACAGGTCAGTGGGTGGGGCGGGGGAGTGTCAGCCTCTCCCCTCCAGCCTCCGGAGCCCACTTCTCGGGTGCCCAGGGCTCACATGGAGGTGCCCGCCTCCAGTCCAGGGCATGGTCTCACCTGAGAGCAGGTGTTGGAGGCAGAGTAGGTATAAGCACTGGCAGAGGCAAGGACGTGGACCAGCAGACCCCGCACCATCACAGAAGCACCTGCTGAGAGAATTGGGGGTAAAGACCAGAAACCAGGACAACCAGCTCCTGTCTGCAAGGTTCCTCCCACCTGCCACAGCAGACCGTCTAGCCCGGGCCGAGTCAGAGTTCCTCTGGATTCAAAGATACAGGCCAAGGGGGAAGCAGACAGGAAGGGACGGACTGAGAGTTTGCGGCTGGAAGGTGCAGACTATTCCATACAGGACGGATAAGCAGCCAGGCCCTTCTGTAATGCACATGGGATGAGTGCTCAGCCGTGTCTGACTCTTTGCCACCCTACGTGAACTGCAGCCCACCAGGCTCTTCTGTCCCTGGGATCTCCCAGGCAAGAATACTGGAATGGGTTGCCATTTCCTCCTCCAGGGGATCTTCCCGACCCAGGGATCAAACCTGCGTCTCTTGCATTGGCAGGTAGCTCTTTACCGCTGTGTCACTTGGGAAGCCTGTAACTCAAAAGGAACTATATCCAATTTCCCAGAGCAAACAATAATGGAAAAGAATATTTAAAAAAGAATGTCTATATGTAAAACTGAGTCACTTTGCTATGCAGCAGAGATTGGTAAAACACTGTAAATCAACTATATTTCAATTAAAAAAAAAACACAGGCTTCAGAGCCTAGAAAAATCCACAGAGTTGAGCTGCTGCAGCAGGGCACACTGAGAGCAAAGTAGGGAGCTGGGGGTGAGCTGTGGGACACCAGGCTCCCCTTCTGCCTGTCCCCCCAGCCCCCTCCTCCCGCCCTGCTCTGGGTCTCCATGTGCTCCTGGACCCTTCCCCAAGGAGCCCCGCACAGGTGCCACCAGGGTGCCTCCCCAGACCCACTCTCAGGAAAGGCTTCCTGCCACGTGCCTGCTGGCCCACCTCCAGCACAGCAAGGCTTCATGCCATGCACTCCAGTTCAAGTTCACACTCCCCCTGGTGCCTGTATGAGGGCTTCACAGTGGGAAGGGCTGCCAGTGCCCCCATCGACCCCAAGGACCACCAAGGGTCGCTGATAGCGAGCACCCTGCAGGCCGGCCCTCCCTCAGGTTGGCCGCCGTGGCCACAGCACATTTGAGGTCATAGAACTTTCTGGACTGCACTGGAAGAGGAGGGCAAGGCCACAGGAAGGAGATATGGGGTCCTTTCTGCATTTCCCAAATATTCTGAGATCATTTTCATACAACATTTCTTCTAAGGCTGCCAACCCCAGCTAAGCTCATGCCAAGAATGCACGCAGGCCCAGACCTGAACACTCAGACCAGATGCTGGCCATGCCCAGGCTCCTCTCTCCTCCCCGGATCACAGTCCTTGCTTCCTGAGGGTGGGCTCCCTGCCAGCCCTCTGTCGTGTTCCCTGTCCCCTGCCTTCTCTGCCCCACGGTGCCTCTGTCTCCTGTTAGAGGATGGAGAGAACTCAACATCACTCCTTAGCATAGACGTGGCGCCCAAACTCAGAGTCACCCTGCAGGGCTGTCCTCGCCTTACCTGGCGTGGATGTGATGAGCTAGTTGTAACTTGTACTAGATGGTTATATTCAGGGCTCCACAATTTGTGGAGAACTTGTCGACGATTTGGGGGTAATTTTCCACTGAAAATTCTGCATGCTAATTATATATTTTTTTCTCTCTGTCTTAGTCCCTTGAGGTTTTATTGTTGTTTTTCATTCTCTCTCTGTTTTTTCTTTAATCACAAAATCCACAGAGAGAAGGCTGGAGTTAGCTGGTCAACTTTGCAATACTTGGGCTTCCTGGCAACAACTTGGTGAAAAGAAACCCAACAGCATTGGGCCACCAGGCAGGAAGCCTGGCTGTGCCGTGTGCAGGACTCTGGCCCCAGGTAGACAGAACTTGTGCCTGGGGAACTCCTGCCTGTGGTCTCAGGGGACCGGCCTGGGGCTTCAAAGTTGTGAAACTGGACAGACACTCTGCAGGAAGATGAAAAATACTGTGAAGATCTTCAATCTGATTGATTCCATCTGGAATCAAACCCCAGGATAACCATTAAACCTTGAGTCCACCTGCTGTGGTTTCTGCCCTGGGCTGAAACACTCCAGTCCCCATGATTACCAGAATGTTTATTTCACTGAGATGATGGCAATTTCAGCAACATTCTAAAACATATTTATAAACACTCGGAGAGATGTGTAAAATACAGTGCTGCCCAAAACTATGGAGGGAGTGTCTTCCCCTGCATACTCTGATCACCCCATCCCCTCAGTGCTGGCTGTTACACATGGCCAGGTCTGGGGCTTTGAGCTTAGCCCAGCTCTACCTGGGTCATGGGATGACTTCTCTGCTCTGTAAGGAAATCAGAGCTGGGGCAGAGAAGGGTCAGTCTCCTGGCAACCTGAGCATCTCTTTAGCCAGATTCGGCTCTCAGAGGGACCCTTGATAACTTCTGATGGCCGTCCCCTTCTGTACCCACCCCCCACCCGCCCCTGTGCAGGAGAGGCTCAGTGGGGCTAGAGTGTTGAATCCCACACTTTCCAGTTCCAGCAGGGTCCTAGGAATGTCCATAGTCAAAGCTATGGTTTTCCCAGCAGTTATGGATTTGAGAGTTGGACCACAAAGAAAGCTGAATGCCAAAGAATTGATGTTTTTGAACTGTGGTGTTGGAGAAGACTCTTGAGCGTCCCTTGGACTGCAAGGAGATCTAACCAGTCGATCCTAAAGGAAATCAACCCTGAATATTCATCCGAGGGCCTGATGCTGAAGCTGAAGTTCCAATACTTCAGCCACCTGATGTGAACTGACTCCTTGGAAAAGACCCCGATGCTGGGAAAGATTGAAGGCAGGAGAAGGGGACGACAGAGGATGAGATAGTTGGATGGCATCATTGACTCATGGACATGAGTCTGAGCAAGTTCGGGGAGTTGGTGATGGGCAGGGAAGCCGGGCATGCTGCAGTCCGTGGGGTTGCAAAGAGTTGGCTGTGACTGAGCGGCCAAACTTAACTAAACTGAGGCATGGCCACCTGATGAGGCTGTGTGTGCACCCAGGGACCCAGGCCCTGCTTGGTATTCCTGCTAATGCTGTGAGTGATGAGGAAGCTGTCTGCTGAGCACCTCAGTCTGGCCTGGCGGGGGAAGGGGCTGGGGTCTGAGTAGTTCAGGGCACCAGTGTAGGTGTTCCACGCCTACACAACTGACCAGTAAAGCTCTGGACACAGAGGCCTGTGAGCTGCCCTGGTTGGCAGTGACCCACATGGGTCATCACATGCCGTTGTCAGAGCTTAGCATCGTCCACAAGACAGGACATCATGAGCTCAGCCTGCTCTCCCCTGGGCTCCTCTCGTGTGTCTTCTCTCTTGCTCATCTGCCTTCTCTCACTGTAATAGGGACTTCCCTGGTGACTCAGATGCTGAAGAATATTCCCGCAATGCGGGAGACCCGGGTTCAATCCCTGGGTCGGGAATATCCCCTGGAGAAGGTAATGGCTACAGCCATGAAATTAAAAGACGCTTACTCCAAGGAAAGTTATGACCACCTAGACAGCATATTAAAAAGCAGAGATGTTACTTTGTCAACAAAGGTCTGTCTAGTCAAGGGGCTATACTTTTTCCAGTAATCATGTATGGATGTGAGAGTTGGACTATAAAGAAAGCTGAGCGCAGAAGAACTGATGCTTTTGAACTGTGATGTTGACTCTTGAGAGTCCCTTGGACTGCAAAGAGATTCAGCCAGTCCATCCTAGAGGAGATCGGTCCTGGATATTCATTGGAAGGACTGATGTTGAAGCTGAAACTCCAATCCTTTGGCCACCTGATGCAAAGAGCTGACTCATTTGAAAAGACCCAGATGCTGGGAAAGATTGAGGGCAAGAGGAGAGGAGATCAAAAGAGAATGAGATGGTTGGATGGCATCACCCACTCAATAGACATGGGTTTGGGTGGACTCCGGGAGTTGGTGATGGATAGGGAGGCCTGGTGTGCTGCAGTTCATGGGGCTACAAAGAGTCGGACACTACTACTGAGTGACTGAACTGAACCCACTCCAGTATTCTTGACCGGAGAATTCCACGGACAGCGGAGCTGGGCCAGCTACAGTCCACGGGGTGATAAACTGTAACTTCTGTACCTTGAGTCTCTCTAGAAGGTCATCAAACCGAAAGGTGGTCTTGGGAACCCCCACATACCCTTTTCTGCAACAGTGTCCCTGACTAGTTGTGCTGTGCTTAGTCACTCAGTTGTGTCCAGCTCTTTGTGACCCTATGGGCTGTAGACTGCCAGGCTCCTCTGTCCGTGGGATTGTCCAGGCAAGAATACTGGAGCGGGTTGCCATGCCCTCCTCCAGGGAAACTTCCCAACCCAGGGATCGAATCCAGGCCTCCCGCATTGCAGACGGATTTCTTTACCGTAGACTAAGCCACCAGGGAATCCCAAGAATACTAGAGTGGGTAGTCTATCCCTTCTCTAGGCGATCTTCCCAACCTAGGAATCAAACCGGGGTCTCCTGCATTGCAGGTGGATTCTTTACCAGCTGAGCCAGCAGGGAAGCCCATCTCTGACTGCAGCCTCCATCAAAACAAGATCAAGACAATTCCTGCCCTTTACGGGGCCTTCTCACATTCTCATGACAGGAGGAGGGGTAGGCAGTTATGAAGGGGAGGAACATGACATCACCTCCTTCCGTGCTTCTAAGACTTGAGATCCACCGGACGTGGCCCAGCCCTCGTCTGCAGCACGAAGCCCGGGACAAGGCACTGGGCCTCTCTTCACGGGGTCTAGGACAATCAGAACAGCGCGGTGCCCATCCTGACTACGACCGGGGTCTTGCTCCCAAGCTGGGGATCCTACACGGAAGCCACACAGGGTGGTCGGCCACTCGGAAGCCTGGCCCCGCCACCACCCTGGGCCTCAGGCAAGTTCCTTCCTCCCTCTGGGCTCAGTTTCCCCACCTGAAGAATGTGGAGCTGGGTTCCTGCCTCAAAGGGTGGATGGAACTGTAAGATCTGTGCGAAACCTGAGGTCCCATCAGTGTGAGCGCTGGAAAGAGTGTCCGTGCCCAAATCAGGCAGAGTCCCAGGCCTGAACTCTGATCAGCGGGCCTGGCAGCCATCACCCCCCTACCAGGGTACTCAGCCACAGAGAGCTGAGTCTGGTCACTGATGGGACCTCTGGGAGATGGCTGAAGACTAGTCAGAGGGGCGGAGGGGAAACGATCTGGGGGAACCCCAGGGCTCAGCCTGGGAGACACTTCAGCAGGCGTCAGGGTGACGACTCTCACCAGAGGTCTCATCAGTGGCCTGACAGAATGTCACAGTCCCTGGGCTCAAGTCCAGACCCAACCCTCTCCCACTGTGACAGGATGACTTGCTTAGAGTGGTAAAATCGCTTCTGAAGTGGAGAAGCCTCTTTTAACTCTAGGGATGTTTAGAATCACAGGCAGATGATAAAATAAATCAAACCTATTGTATTAATTCTTTCCTGTTACGTTCAGGAAGAGTCTGTGTATTTGCTTTAAAATCTACTATATTTAAGAGAATGAGGCACATCAGAGGCTCCCGCAACACAGATTTTTTTTCTCTAGATTATCCCATAGAATAGCGAAAAACTGGCTTACAGTTCAACATTCAAAAAACTAAGATCATGACATCCAGTCCCATCACTTCATGGCAAATAGATGAGGAAGAAATGGAAACAGTGAAACAGTGAGAGACTTTATTTCCTTGGGCTCCAAAATCACTATGGACAGTGACTGCAGCCATGAAATTAAAAGACACTTGCTCCTTGAAAGAAAAGCTATAACAAACCTAGACAGTGTATTAAAAAGCCGAGTGATCATTTTGCCAACAAAGGTCTGTGTAGTCAAAGCTATGGTTTTCNTTCCTTGGGCTCCAAAATCACTATGGACAGTGACTGCAGCCATGAAATTAAAAGACACTTGCTCCTTGAAAGAAAAGCTATAACAAACCTAGACAGTGTATTAAAAAGCCGAGTGATCATTTTGCCAACAAAGGTCTGTGTAGTCAAAGCTATGGTTTTCCCATTAGTCATGTATGGAGAGTTGGACCATAAGAAAGGCTGAGCACCAAAGAACTGATGCTTTTGAACTGTGGTATTGGAGAACACTCTCGAGAGTCCCTCGGACTGCAAGGAGATCCAACCAGTCCATCCTAAAGGAAATCAGCTCTGAATATTCATTGGAAGGACTGATGCTGAAGCTTCAATACTCTGGCCACCTGATGTGAAGAGCCAGCTCATTAGAAAAACACTTGATGCTGGGAAAGACTGAGGGCAAGTGATAGTGTCAACCGAGGATGAGATGGTTGGATGGCATCACCGACTCAACGGACAAGAATTTGAGCAAACTCTCGAAGATGGTGAAGGATAGGGATGCCTGGTGTGCNTGATGTGAAGAGCCAGCTCATTAGAAAAACACTTGATGCTGGGAAAGACTGAGGGCAAGTGATAGTGTCAACCGAGGATGAGATGGTTGGATGGCATCACCGACTCAACGGACAAGAATTTGAGCAAACTCTCGAAGATGGTGAAGGATAGGGATGCCTGGTGTGCTGCATTCCATGGGCTTGCAGAGTTGGACACAACTGAGCTACTGAAAAACAAGGAATAGAAGAGCTGAGTCTAGTTTAAAATGCCCTGCTCCAGAGGGGCTTCAGGATGGGAAACACAATTACACTCGGGGTGGATTCATGTCGATGTATGGCAAAACCAATACAATATTGTACAGAAATAAACATAAAAAATAAAGGAATGCAGAAAGAAAAACAAAAAATAAAGTGCCCTGCTCCTTGTAGGCTTGTACGTTCAAGTTGAAAGGCATAAGAGAAACGGACTTGATATGTAAAAAGAATCCGTATGTGCCTCAGACCCTGAGACGAAGCGTCCAGGCTTGGTCTGTTCTCAGCAGCCTCACTGGAGATTTTTAAAGCACATGGGTCAAACAGTTGAAGCTCCTTAGAAGGAAAATCAAAGAAATCAAATTTGTAAATACAGTTTTAAATGCCCAAGGGAATTTAATTAACAGGACTGGTCATGACAGTTCCTGTCACTTTTCATCAAACTCCAAGGTCCCCTTCAAAGTGACTGGTAGAAGTCCCCAGATGCACGCAAAATAAATTTAAAAGATTCACAAGTTGAATTTAATTAAGGAAAATGAATTGTCTTTTAAAAATCAACCTCAGAAATGACATTAAATTTTCAGTCGCCATGAAGGTGTTTTCTGCACCTAGCAGCCTCCTGGGGCATCAGAGCCCCAGACCTTGGTCAGCAGCTGGCAGGAGTGGGACCCGGACATCCCGAGGACTGGAGCCAGGGCAGCAACCTCGATCCTGTGCTGTGTCCCATCCCTCCCCAGCCACAGGAGTGGGCCTGGCTGCAGGCCCGCAGGTAAGGGAGGGGCCCAGTGGAGGTGACCCAGCAGGCGTGGGAGCAGTTGCCCACCCAGCACCTGCCCCCTTCTGGGCGTGGATGGGAAGCGGGTGATAGATCTTCGCTGACCTGAAAAGCAGGCCACCCGGGCACTGGGCTGCCCATGCGGAGTCCCCATCTGCTGCTCCAGGCAGGGCTCCAGGATCAGCTTAGTGGTAGCACTTCTGCCCATGACCTAGGTGTCCAGGGGCTCCTGGGCCAGGAGGGGTCTGGCTTGTCCACCCCTAAGACAGCACGTGGCCAGACCTGGTGAAACTCAAGAGTTACAAGAGGTTTGCTGGGAAAGAGTGGAGAAGGCAATAGCACCCCACTCCAGTACTCTTGCCTGGAAAATCCCATGGGCGGAGGAGCCTGGTAGGCTGCAGTCCATGGGGTCGCTAAGAGTCAGACACGACTGAGCGACTTCACTTTCACTTTTCACTTTCATGCATTGGAGAAGGAAATGGCAACCCACTCCAGTGTTCTTGCCTGGAGAATCCCAGGGACAGGGGAGCCTGATGGGCTGCCGTCTATGGGGTCACACAGAGTCGGACACAACTGAGGCGACTTAGCAGCAGCAGCAGCAGCTGGGAAAGAGACAGGACCTCTGGTGAGCCAGACCTCTGTCATGGGGACCAGGCTTCTCGAGAGGGCGGCTCAGGTTAGAAACTGGATTGGGGTGACATGTGGGGTGCTGGGGTGGGGACACCAGGCAAACGATGGCTGTGCTTCCATCTCGGCAAAAGGAGGAGCTAAACCTGAGAGAGGCTGGTCCTGGGGACAGAAGTCGACCAGCTCCCAGGAAGGCCCACGTGCTCCTGAGGCTGGGCCAGCCAGCCCCCTCCCCGAGGGAGCGTGAAGCCCAGTCCAAGGGTGGAAGTGTCTCTGGAGCACAGGGCCGCAGTGGAACCCGGAGGCCTTGCCAGGCTCCACGGCACTGAGGTGGCCCGTTCATGTTCAGCCCAGGCTGCACAGCCGTTCCCTCCCTGAGCTGCTCTCCTCCTCCACCAGGGCTCCCTGTGGTGACTGGGCTACCGAGGACCCTGGACACAGACGGGACCCCTCAGCCATTTGAGCGGGTGGTGGACTGGGTCTCCATCCCAGGCCTGGCCACGCGGCCACCCTGACCTCCATTCTGTGGCCCTGGGAAGAGACGTGTCCAAGACTCAGGACAACCGCAGAGAGTATTCAAGACACGTCCCAGGGCCCACGCCTACGTGAGGCTGGTGAAGCTTAGCCCACGCCTGCCCGGGTCTAGGACTCGCCTCCCCATGCAACCTCCCACTGCCGGCAGTCCCTCTGTGGCTCCGGCACCCCAGTGCCAGTCTGGGGAAGTTTACCCCATGTTTTACCGCACAGAGACACTGTTTCCTGCCATGGCTGCCCTTTTCCTCCCAAAAACAAAGAGGTGTGAGAAGGAAGGCGCCCCTCCCTCGGGAAGTCCAGGCAGGAAGGCAGAGTCCACGCAGAACCAGCCCCACAGACGCCCAGGCTGGCGCCTCTAAGTCCCCTGCTATAAAGGCACTGGGTCTGCTCACCTTGAAAGACCAGGGATGAAGTAAAAACTCACTTCTTAAGGCAAAACCAGGAAACTTTGAATATAAGCCTTTTCCTCTGCTGTTGGGCCTGCTTTCTCCCTGTTCCCCTCCCTCTGGTGTACATTGTGTTTTAACCAGACCTCCCCAGAGCAGAAATTCCTGCTCAACACTAAACATCAAGTTTTCTTCTCCTGACACCAACCCCATAACTCCTTAGAAGACAACTTCCCTTTCTCAGTCCTGTAAGGGGTCACAATGACCCTCCACTTACCATGTACGTGCAGATGTCTTCAGTGAACTTGATGTAAAATGCCAATATATCACTTCCCTTAAAGGTGGCCATTGGAACAGACTGCTCAGGTGACCTGCTGAGTACCAGGCTGCACTTCACGGAAGTTCTTAGCTGCAATACTTCGTGTGTGTGTGCGCGCGCTCAGTCATGTCCAACTCTTTACAACCCCATGGACTGTAGCCCGCCAGGCTCCTCTGTCCTTGGGATTTTCCCAGCAAGAATACTAGAGTGGGTTGCCATCTCCTCCTCCAGGGGCTCTTCCCAACCCAGGGATCAAATCCATGTCTCCCGCATTGGCAACTGGATTCTTTACCACTGAGCCACCTGGGAATCCCGAAATACCTACTTATGACCTTGTTAACTAACGTTACTTGCTGTGTTACTTGTATTCCATCCATTTCACAAGATTATTGTTTCTTGCATTACCAAATGTGTGACTGAGCCTCGGGTAAAATTCATAACGACTGTGTGCTCAGTCGCTCATTCTTGTCCAACTTGACAACCGAATGAATTGTAACCCACCAGGCTCCTCTGTCCATGGATTTCCCAGGCAAGAGTACCGAAGTGGGGATCCTCCCAACCCAGGGATCCTCCCAACCCAGGGATGGGACCCACGTCGGCTGCATCTCCTTCATTGCAGGTGGATTCTTTACCACTGAGCCATCAGGGAAGTCCCAACAGCAACTAGGTGACCTGGGATGATTGACCAGATATGTAGTCCTATAAGAAAAATGACTGTAATCGTGTAATTAGCCGCAGAAAGAGGCAACAAGAGGGACCCATTTCCTGGGCCAGAACAGACCAGTAGGACAGGCGGCCCAGAAGCTTTGGGCCCCCATCAT
>SJYA01005610.1:0-22429 GCA_006410615.1 Neotragus moschatus | reverse complement strand
TGGTGACGGACAGGGAGGCCTGGAGTGCTGCCGTGCAAGGAGTTGCACACGACTGATCCACTCAACTGAACTGATGCTTAGATATGATTTAGTCATGTTAAAACTTAATTTCTAAATCGGATAATGTAGTTTCTTAATTTGATATGAGCATATATAACATGTTATACTAAATTCAGTTCAGTTCAGTCGCTCAGCCGTGTCCCACTCTTTCGACCCCGTGGACTGCAACACGCCAGGCCTCCCTGTCCATCACCAACTCCCAGAGTTCATTCAAACTCATGTCCATTGAGTCAGTGCTGCCATCCAGCCATCTCATTCTCTGTTGTCCCCTTCTCCTCCTGCCCTCAATCTTTCCCAGCATCAGTCTTTTCAAATGACTCAGTTCTTCACATGAGGTGACCAAAGTATTGACGTTTCAGCTTCAGCATCAGTCCTTCCAATGAATATTCAGGACTGATTTCCTTTAGGATGGACTGGTTGGATCTCCTTGTAGTCCAAGGGACTCTCAAGAGTCTTCTCCAACACCACAGTTCAAAAGCATCAATAAATCAACACTCAGCTTTCTTTATAGTCCAAGTCTCACATGCATACATGACCACTGGAAAAACCATAGGTTTGACTAGATGGACCTTCATCGCAAAGTAATGTCTCTACTTTTTAATATGCTGTCTAGGTTGGTCATAACTTTCCTTCCAAGGAGCAAGCGTATTTTAATTTCATGGCTGCAATCACCATCTGCAGTGATTTTGAAGCCCAAGAAAATAAAGTCTGTCACTGTTTCAATTGTTCCCCCATCTATTTGCCATGAAGTGATGGAACCAAATGCCATGATCTTAGTTTTCTGAATGTTGAGTTTTTTTTTTTCATTTTTACTTTATTTTACTTTACAATACTGTATTGGTTTTGCCATATATTGACATGAATCCACCACGGAATGTTGAGTTTTAAGCCAACTTTTTCACTCTCTTTCACTTTCATCAAGAGGCTATTTAGTTCTTCTTCTCTTTCTGCCATAAGGGTGGTGTCATTTGCATATCTTGATTCCAGGCTGTTTTTCATCCAGTCCAGCATTTCTCATGATGTACTCTGCATATGAGTTCAATAAGCAGGGTGACAATATACAGCCTTGTCGTACTTGTTTCCTTATTTGGAACCAGTGTGTTGTTCCATGTCCAATTCTAACTGTTGCTTCCTGACCTGCATACAGATTTCTCAGGAGGCAGGTCAGGTGGTCTGATATTCCCATCTCTTTCAGAATTTTCCACAGTTTATTGTGATCCACACAGTCAAAGGCTTTGGCGTAACAAATAAAGCAGAAGTAGATGTTCTCTGAAATCTTACTTTTTCAATGATCAGTGGATGTTGGCTATTTAATCTCTGATTCTTCTGCCTTTTCTAAATCCTGCTTAAACTTCTGGAAGTTCATGGTTCACATACTGTTGGAGCCTGGCTTGGACAATTTTGATCATTACTTTGCTAGCATGTGAGATGAGTGCAATTGTGCAGTAGTTTGAAAATTCTTTGGCATTACCTTTCTTTGGGATTTGAATGAAAACTGACCTTTTCCAGTCCTGTGGCCACTGCTGAGTTTTCCAAATTTGCTGGCATATTTAGCACAGCACTTTCACAGCATCATCTTTTAGGATTTGAAATAGCTCCACTGGGATTCCATCACCTCCACTGGCTTTGTTCACAGTGATGCTTCCTAAGGCCCACTTGACTTCACATTCCAGGATGTCTGGCTCTAGGTGAGTGATCACAGCATCATGATTATCTGGGTCATGAAGTTCTTTTTTGTGCAGTTCTTCTGTGTATTCTTGCCAACTTTTCTTAATATCTTGTTTGTCCTTTATTGTGCCCATCTTTGCGTGGAAATTTCCCTTCGTATCTAATTTTCTTGAAGAGATCTCTAGTCTTTCCCATTCTGTTGTTTTCCTCTATTTCTTTGCGTTGATCACTGAGGAAGTCTTTCTCATCTCTCCTTGCTACTCTTTGGGACTCTGCATTCAAATGGCTTTCCTTTTCTCCTTTGCCTTTCACTTCTCTTCTTTTCATAGCTGTTTGTCAGGCCTCCTAAGACAACCATTTTGCATCTATTTTTCTTGAGGATGGTCTTGATTACTGCCTCTATAATGTCACGAACCTCCGTCCGTAGTTCTTCAGGCACTCTGTCTATCAGAGCTAATCCCGTGAATCTGTTTCTCACTTCCACTGTATAATTGTAAGGGATTTGATTTAGGTCATACCTGAATGATCTAGTGCTTTTCTGTACTTTCTTCAATCTCAGTCTGAATTTGGCAATAAGGAGTTCATGATCTGAGCCACAGGCAGCTCCCGGTCTTGTTTTTTGCTGACTGCATAGAGCGTCTTCATCTTCAGCTGCAAAGAATATAATCAGTCTGATTTTGGTGTTGACCATCTGGTGATGTCCATGTGTAGAGTCTTCTCTTGTGTTGTCGGAAGAGGATGTTTGCTATGACCAGTCCGTTCTCTTGACAAAACTTTGCTAGCCTTTACCCTCCTTAATTCTGTACTCTGAGGCCAAATTTGCCTGTTACCCCAGGTATTTCTTGACTTCCTACTTTTGCATTCCAGTCCCCTGTAATGAAGAGGACATCTTTTGGGGGGTGTTAGTTCTAGACGGTCTTGTTGGTCTTCGTGGAACCATTCAACTTCAGCTTCTTCAGCGTTACTGGTTGGGGCATAGACTTGGATTACTGTGGTATTGAATGGTTTGCCTAGGAAACGAATAGAGATCATTCTGTTGTTTTTGAGATTGCATCCAGGTACTGCATTTCAGCATTTCAGATTGTTTTGTTGACTATGTTGAATTAAGTAACAGAAAACTTAATACAATAAAGAGGAAAAAGCTGGCAGTTAAAGAGAGGAGGTAAAATTGAAGAGCTTTCCCATCAGGACAAGACGCAAAACGCTGGCTAAGCCTGGTGAGTCCTCCGCATTCTCTTTCTGAGGTAGGTGGAGCCAGCCCAGACCTCTGAGCATCAGTGCCGCTTCTTCCTTTGCTTTATCAAATTCCACTGTGACCTGTAGGTTCCTTTCACTGTTGTCACGGTGGAGTTGAAGTACTTTTGGATTTGTAGTCTGTGTGGTCACAGGTGGTCAGGAGGAGGTGGGGGTTGGTTTGGACCCTGCACTGCAGGTTCTGGAATAGGGTGGAGACTGGAGTCCTGGGGAGAAAGAGATGGTGGTTCGGCCAGTGGAGTCCCTGAGGGTTCAGGGCGGTGTCACCATGTCTGCTGTGAAAGCCCCCTGCTGCCCTGGGGCTGGAGCAGGAAGGGGCGGACTGAGGTGGCAGGGGGGCGGCTGGACCTCCGAAGCAGGTCACAAGGCTGCATCCAGCCCCTCCCCGGTCCTTCCCTGTGAGATCCCGGCTCTTTCTGTCACCTCCTTTGTTTTAAATCTATTTCACATTTCAGAATTTGTGTGAACAGAAACACAATGTTCCTGCCTCAGTGTGGAAAACGTGGAACACGCGGAACAGCATGAGAAAAGTGTGTGACCTGGACGCTTGAGTGCAGGGAGCAGTTATGCACTTATGGCTTTTTTTGCTTCATATCTTATGAGCTAAAACCATCCATTAGGTGCAATTTTTGTCCTGCATTTTAAATTGTCTCTTTATAAAACGATGATTTTCACACTGCCGAATCTCTGCCCAATAGTCTGTTATATCAACAGAGAGGCTTTGCAGCTGTTCCTGTGAGAAGGGATTTAGTGGTGAAGTCTGCTTGTGTGTGGAATTCAGCACAGCCCCTCCAGGTTGCGCTTGCCAGCTTGCTCATCTGTGGCTAAGCTGACTGTGTCCCTTAGGAATCATTGGTAGCTGTTAAGTTTAGTCATGGCTCAAAATCCCATGGGGAGAAAATGCCAGACTTCTAAATCCCACAAGCCTTTCCAGTTCTCAAGCTGGTTGTTTTCATTCATCAGAAATGCATCAATAAGTCATGTTTGGGGGATGGATTTGTGTGATTCATTTTCTGAATCTAGCATCTCTCCCCGACTGTGGAGGGAAGAAGGCAATGGGGTGGCGCTCTCCAAGGTGCTGAGGGAAAAAGAAACAGCATCAGTTCAACATGTTATACCCAGCACAGCTGCTCATCAGAGCTGAGGATGCTGGAAAAGTAGGTCCAGGTGGACGAGAGAAGAGTGTGTTCCTGTAACAAGACCTGGGAGCCCCAAGAGACGGGACCCAGTGGGCACAGACCCCCCAGTGCCCTCTGTTGACGGCTTGTGCTCTCTCGTCTGTTAACTTCAAAAGTGAGACTTTATTACTGATTTTTCTAGAAGCTCTTTCCACGCCTTGCACGTTTCTTGTGCTGTCCCTTTGTTATCGTCGGTGTTCCTTCTGGGATCTCTGTTCTTCCTAAAGAACATCCTTAGAGGTGGCAACGGTCTCTCTAGGACTGAAATCTCTCCTTTTACCACACCTTGCTTCTGAAAGACTTGCAGAATTCTGATCTATTTTTTGTTGGTATTTTGGGAGTATATTTCCTCTGATGCCGATTGTTGCTACTCAGAACTCTGCCATCAGTGAACTTGTCATTGGTCAGGTGACTGTTTGCATCTGCGTCTGAAAGACCTTTTTCCCTTTGGACTATTCAGTGTCATGATGGCCTTGGCTCTAAGCAGTCCTCCAGCATTTTCTCTGAGAATTCTGCCCCTCTGCACAGCACCTCCTCTCTTTGTGGGGAATGTCACCTGGACGTGAGGGAATGTGAAGTATTGCTTATTTTCTTGTATTTTTGATTATTTCTCATTGTGTTTCTTAGAAATCTGATGGTCAGCATTCTTTGCAAACTATATTTCTTTAAACTTTATCTCTGAGTGTTATAAGATTGGGGAAGGCATTTGTAATGCAGAAGCCAAAAGAAAGAGCTAGATAGACTATAAAGAAATGTTTTCTAATCTCATAAAAAAAACAGACAAATTATAAAATAAAGTAAAAGCAAGATAGAAAATTATTCCTAACATAAATGATAATTGAAGAGCTATATTTTTAATTAAAAAAAAAAGACTTCCAAGATTGCAAAAAGAGCCCCAAAGCAAAAAATGTACAAAGGACATACACTTGCCTTTAAATAAAGAGATTACGGCTAGTCATATCTATATGAAAAAGATTCATCCTGTCCCAGCCAAAGCAGTGGGGGGACTGCAGGTTCTGGGATTTCCCGTGTTGGTGACGGTGTTGTCGGCAGATGGGGAGCCGTTGCTTCCCCCTTTGCAGTCTGCACTCACTGCCCGTCTGCCTGCCCCAGTACGGTGCCGTGCTCCAGACGCAGAGTCAGTCAGATGAGGGCTGCTCCTCTCTCGCGGGCAGGAGGGCACGCCGGGACCCCCTCGGGAGGCTAGAGCCTGGGGCGCCTTCCAGACCCACCCGTGTCTCCTGGGGCTCAGCTGTGCGTCCCCAGTCCCACTGTGACACTCCTTAGCTGTGAGCAAGGCCACATCCATACTTCTGGTGAGCCTGCCAACGAGGTTCTTGCGGACGCAGCACACGTGCTCTCAGCCAAATTTGCTCTTTGATCCTTGCAGTGACTCATGGTTCACAAGGAAGTACGTAGTTCACTCTCCACATATTTCAGGGTTTCTAGATTCTCGTGTTTAATTCTGTTGTGAACGGGGACATGCTTTGTCTGCCTGGCACGTGATGTGAGTTAGGCTGCTGAGCGCTGTGTGTTCATGGGCGCCTGGCTGTGGCTGCTCAGCACCAAGCCTGAGGACTCAGCGAGGGCTCCTCTTTTCCTCAGGTCTCATAGGAAAAGCCTGAAGCGCCGTTCAGGGTCTCACGGAAGCTCGGTGACGGGCTGGTCGGATGGAAGGGTCAGGCTGGGTCTCGGCGTGGCTGATCCCTGTGGGCTTAGTGTTGTGCGGTGGTGATGTCAGGCTGCCAGGGGTCAGTCACCAGTTGGCATCGTGTCTGCCCTCCTGCTGGCACAGAGGCAGCGTCCGTCCCGGACCCGGACGGGGCCAGAGGCAGAGCTGGCAATCTCGGTGGGTCTAGGGGGTCTGGGGACAGCTGGGAGCTGCCTCTCCCGCCGTCTCCCTGACCCCTTGACCCCGTGTCTCCTGGATGGTGGACTGAACTGGCTTCTTCACCTCCCGAGTTGCCTCTGGGGAGCTGGGTAGCATCTGAAACTTTCCTAGGGCTTTGAGCTGAGGAATTTCTTCCTCAAATGAGGTTTTAGGAAAAGGGTGCCTTGCCTGTGATCTTTTTCTGTTCTCCTTTTACAAGGTATTTCCCTTGCTTGAGACTGCAAGATTAGGAACAACCAGTTATGAAAATGTGTGGGCTTCTTTCAACAGCTGCCAGAGCGCTTTTCCACTTAGACATGTTTTAACTCTTAATGTTGTATTTGCAAACTTCCAGCCCATTGAATGCCCACAGAGTGGTGATACCTTTTAACCAAGTTGTTGGTGAAATTTATAGAAAGAGACTCTCCTTTAATTTAAATTATATTCAATGAAATAATTTATGAGAGTACTGTACTACATTTTTGTTAAGGAACATATAGGTATATTGTCATTCAGAACCTAGTGGAAGAAATTCCAAGGACGTCAGGTGGCCTTAAGATCTGATGCTTTGGTTGCAGTCTCCGTGACCTCATGGGGAACCGCATGCCTCATTACAGCCTGTTTTAAGCTCAGAGCGATCAGATGAGCCTTCTTCTTGTCTGTAGTTAATTCTCCATCACACACGCTCCAGTCTAGCCAGGTGTCAGGTGTAAGGATCGAGTTCTCAGCTACAGCTCAGGGTTAGGGCCCCTCCTTGCAGGTAAAACAGATGAGAAAGGGTGATTTTCATAGTAAACAGCACAATGAGAGAAGGTGCCCAGGAGTGAACGGAAAGCCTCTGATGCTGAGTCACTCATGAAGGTTCTGTTTCCTCTGGATCCAGGGGCCAAGCACCACCTTCAGGAACCGTTGTGTCCTCGAGTCATCGGGACTCCACACAGAGAAAACAACGCTTTTGGATGACAATGTCAACATTTTCACCCACTGTTGTATGTTTAAATTTAAGATAAAGTGAAATCATGGTCTATCATCTGTTTTACCAAGAATACAATGGTTTCTGCAGAGCTTGTATTTGCAACCAGATGTCTGTCTGAAAGTTTAGCCCCGTGAGCTCTCTGACACAAGTGTATTAAATGGACCGATCTGGAATGCTCTGCTTTTTAATGAATAAAAATAGTGGCATGTAACGAAAGCTTGTTTTACATGCTTCACGGAGAGAAGGTGCCTTTGTTTCTCTTGGACGGCGGTGACAGACGCGGTGCCAGAGGGCAGCTGGCTGTTTCCCGAGCCCAGGTCTGGACACAGGACCGTTTCCTTATCCTGATGGCCTGTCCAGGCCCTGCTCTCCCTGGTCTTCCACATTGTTCCCGGATGAGAGCTGACGCTTCAGAGCTGGCATTCCAGCCCTGAGTGCCCCGTCCTCAGCTTCAGCACTGTGGCGTCTGCACCCACCTGGCCGTGTGCACGGGGGAAAGGGCATGAGCAAGTCAGGGGGACAAACCCCCACCTCCTTTAGAACCAGTGGCGTCATCGGGGAGGCACCTGGGCCGGGTGCTCATGGGAAGACAGGCACCCTGCTGGCCTGGCTCCTGTTCCAGGTCTCCTCTCCCTCTGCCTACTCTTTCTACCTGGTGCCCTGGCGCCTCTGCCCGAGCAGCGCACGGCTCAGAGGAGGAGGTGACCTGGCGTGGCATATGGTCCCTGATCGGCCAGGGGGGCTCGTTTCCAGCTCATTTCCCACTGCCTTTCAGCACCTCGGTGCCCCTCTCTGCTGGGCCTCCTCCTTTCGGCCTGGTGTGACCCCCCCTGTTCCCCATGCCCCCCACAGACCCCCCTGTGCTGCACGCCCCTCGGTGACGGGCAGGGTCAAGAGGGCAGAACCCAGTGTAGGATCTGGGGTGGCGCAGGGCGTGTGAGCGAGGACGCCCAGGGTGGAGGCCCTCGTCAGTGCCGCCTCTGGGGGCGGGGCCCGCGGGGGTCGGCGCGGCCTGGAGTGACTTAGGACTGCTTTCCGATCCGGAGCGAAGGTCTGAAGTCTGCAGGTCTGGTACTGGATTTTCAATAGGAGAGAGGGAGTTTCAGCATCAGAGTTTAACTGGGATGGACGTAGACTTTTTTGTTTCTTTTATGGTTTTTTCCTTCTGTAGCAATAGAAAAGTGAGGTGCTGAGCCTCACAATTTGCTGGGAAAGATGCTTTGGACACAAGTACATTATGCATTACTTTTGTTCCCAGGAAACCTTTGTTCAGTTTTCCCCGAGAGCAATCACCTCAATTTGTAAAGATGCAAAATCCAATCATCAAGTGTTGCTGAAGAACCAACTGTGTGTAAATCACTTCTCTCTTGGACACAGTCTGGTTTCCAAGGAGAAAAACTGCCTCCTGAGGAAACCCCACTCCTGTAGCGTAATCGCCTTTCCTCAGTGAGTAAGTAGCAGATTCTGAGAGAGGAAATCTACCCAGACGTGTGCCCAGCTTCACTGGAGGAAAGCCTAGTTGCTTTTCTTTTTCTTTCGGGCAAGTCACACACTGGCGAGGAAGGAGTTCGTGCTACCGCGGCTTGAATGGTTCAGACGTTTCCCTCTTCCGGAGCAGCAGGGCTTGTGTCTGCTGATGGGAGTCTGTTTCTCTCAGTTGGCATTTTCTAGGAGGTGGGAGAAACCAGATTCTCCACCTGAATTTTGGGGCCTCTGCTGGTGATAGCTGTTACCTTCTCCGGCTTGCGTGGTGCTGGTCCAGGCAGAGATGTCCCCACAAGGATGAAATCTGGCACCTGGAGACATCTGTGCTTTAGCTTCAGAGCGTGTCTACAGAGTCCGAGAAGGCACTGGCAGCCCACTCCAGTGCTCTCGCCTGGAAGGTCCCATGGACCGAGGAGCCTGGTGGGCTGCAGTCCATGGGGTCGCGAAGAGTCAGACGCGACTTCACTTCCACTTTCACTTTTCACTTTCGTGCACTGGAGAAGGAAATGGCAGCCCACTCCGGTGTTCTTGCCTGGAGAATCCCAGGGACGGCGGAGCCTGGTGGGCTGCTGTCTATGGGTCGCACAGAGTTGGACACGACTGAAGCGACTTGGCAGCAGCAGCACAGAGTACCTTTCTTTGGAGACAGAAAGTGACTCTTGGTACAGGGGTCCCTCAGGACTCCAGCCAGAGCCTGGCTGCCTGAGGTGACATCCCAGGGAGGCTTGTCCCCACAAGCCCACGATGACCCCTCCTCTGCAGGACCAGGGACCTTCCCCCAGGGACCCTTCCCAGAATCGACAGGACTGCTGCTGCTTTGGGACGGACCCTCATAACTACTTAGCTTATTCTCACAAGAGTTGCTGGTGTTAAGGCAGCAGGCGTTGCCACAGCTTCACGGATGGGAGAGAGAATGGAGGAGGTGATCGCGCTCAAAGACCCAGCTGTCTGTTTATTTTGAGAAGCAAAGCGAGGAGGGAGGAGAGAAGGGGAGAGGCCTCTTACCTTTGCTCCCATTTTTCCAGTGTGTGTGATTGGATTATAGGCTGAAATTATGGATATAAAATGCATGTGTGTGTGTTTTCCTGCAAATAGCCATAAAATCATATAACCTTTTTTGAGAGAGATCAAACTGAGAGAATTTCATATGTGCCAAATGTCCACTTTCCTCTTACACCACAAGGCTGGAGGGCCGGGGCAAAGGGTGAGGGCACGTGGAACAGCGGGATGGTGTCTGCTAGCTGCTCCTCGGTTCTGAGCACAGCCAGGGACCTCCTGGGATCTCATAGCAGGGACCTCCTGGGATCTTGTGATAGGGACCTCCTGAGATAATCTATCAGGGGATTTCCTGGGAGTCTCATGATCTCTGGGACCTCCCAGCCACTCCATTCTCAGGCTCTAACAAGGTTGTTTTGGAGAGAGGAACAAAAAGTAACTACACCTTCAGAACAAGAGAAAATCTCACATGGGATCGGGTTCCTGTTTTCATTTCCATGTTCTTAAAGATGCCCTGTACTTGAGTTGGCCTGGACTCAGTGGCCAACTGGATAATGTGAATTAAAATAATGAAACAGTGCTTTCCATGGAGAGGCTGGAGTTTGGCAAATGCTCTGAGTCCACGATGCTGAGTCACAAGGAAGGAGAGAATAACACTTAGCGCGGTGTCTGGAAGCTCAGGCCGAGGCAGGAAGAAATCCATCGGCCAGAGTCATTCCTGAGGCTGCTGCCTTCTTAAAGAGGCCAGAGCCTTGGAGACTCCCAGCAGTTCTGTGAAAGATCCAGGGAGACTGCTTCCTTGGCGAGTGGGACAGTTTTTCTTCCTTAAATAGAGGATTTGTTCCTATAGTAGAAAAGACAAAATGTAGTACTTTTCAAATTAAAGAACAGATTGTGTTATTTAAAGAAAATGTCCTTGGCATTCCCGAAAGATGAAGCATCTTAGAAAAGCCAGTAAATGCTCAGCATTTTCAGGGCAAATTGCTAAGGGCTAAACTTCATAAAATATTCCTAAAATACAATATGTTTTCCTTATTAATAGCTTTAAAATAAAGTTGAAATATTACTTTGTAGTTAATCTGTCAGTGAGTGACTCATTATACTATAATATACTATATGTACGTTTACGTATATATATATTAAGAAATACTTTTCTGACACAGATTTTTGGAATGTTGATTATTTACTTAATGCTGGGCCAAATTGTTGGGAAAATGCACAAGTTACAGCAAATACGGGAAGAGGACGCCTGTCTGGCCAGAGGATGGGTCTGAGTGACGGCGGAGGTGGCAGGCTTGACTTCCCGGCCTGGCTGTCCCGGGTCCCACGAGGATATGGGCTTCTGAGGTCAGCAGTGGTCATGGAAAGCACCCCGGGGCGGACCCTGGGGCCAGATGGTGAGTTCCGGTGGGGTGCACCCACGCCCTGATTCTGGAGCCTGCAGGCCTTTGCGGAGCAGGAGAGCGTTGACAGCTGTGGCTTGATGTCAGCAATTCCAGGGTGGCAAGGTAAGTGGTGGAGAAGGCAATGGCACCCCGCTCTTGCCTGGAAAATCCCATGGACGGAGGAGCCTGGTGGGCTGCAGTCCATGGGGTCACTGAGAGTCGAGCACGACTGAGCCACTTCACTTTCACTTTTCACTTTCATGCATTGGAAAGGAAATGGCAACCCACTCCAGTGTTCTTGCCTGGAGAATCCCAGGGACAGGGGAGCCTGGTGGGCTGCCGTCTATGGGGTCGCACAGAGTTGGACACGACTGAAGCAACTTAGCAGCAGCAGCAGCAGGGTAAGTGGGGACCTCAGTGGCTCCTCTTGGTCATTTTGGGATGTTTGTAAAGAACTTCCAGGAAAGCAGCTGGGGCCTTGAACTTCCTTTGTAGAGGTGATAGAGGGCCGTTTGGGCTATCTGTTATCGAGTGAGTTTTGGTCGTCTGACTGTTTTAACACCCTTGTTAATTTCATCCTTGTTATCCAACTTAATATCATACAGCCGTCCACATTATTCTCTCATCCTCTCCGACCCCTGGAACTTCAGTTGCATCCCGTCTGTGACCCTTTACCCCCCTCTTCCTCTCCCCATTTCCCCAGATCCTTTCGCTAAAGAGCTCTCTATTTTGTTGATTTCCAAAGAATTCTGTTTATTGTTTCTATTTTTAAAAAAAGCTCATTTCTGTTTTATAGCTTATTACTTACTTCTTGTTGCTGACTTTGGGATGATTCTTCTTTTAGTCTCTTAAGGGGAAAGATCACTGATTTGGGGACTTTTCTTTGTTTCTATTTTAAACATTTAATGTCATTAACTCCCTCTAAGTAGCGCTGTAGCTGCCTTTCACAGACTTTTGAGATGTCATTTTGACATTTTTATTTCGTCTCAAATGTTTTCTAATCCCTCTTATGATTCTTTCTCTGAGATACAGCTTGAACATTGTCCTTTTTGGTTAATGTTTCATTTTGTGGTATCATTAGGGTGTCCAAGCTTCTGATGAGCGTTTGACGGTGTGCACTTCCTGGTCTGTAATACCAGGCTATAGGACTTACTGAAGGTGTTAGGTGTTGAAGAGGGCTTCCTTCTTAGCTCAGCTGGCAGAAAATCTGCCTGCAGCACAAGAGACTTAACCTGCCAACCACCACAGATGCAGCGAACAGACTGTGGGCACAGCGGAAGGAGGAGGGCTGGCACAACTGGGAAAGCAGCGCTCACATGTGCACTGTCTCATGCGAAAGAGCTGGCTGCGGGCGCCGCTGGAGCAACGGGAAGCCAGCCTGGCGCCCTGAGATGGGGAGGGAGGGGCGCTACGTGTGGCGATGGCTGACCCACACTGCTGCACAGCAGAAACTCACACAGCATCGTAAAGCGATTTTCCTCCAGTTAGTTGAAAACACCCTCAGTACCTGGTGGCGATTGAGTCACCAGGTCGTGTCCGACTCTTCCAACACCATGGACCAGCCCAGCAGGCTCCTATATCCGTGAGCTTCTCCGGGCAAGAGTACTGGAGGGGTTGCCGTTTCCTTCTCCAGGGGGTCTTCCCGACCCAGGGGTCACACCCGGGTCTCCTGCACTGCGGGCAGATTCTTTGCCAGCTGAGCTCCTCTGCGTCTGTGTCTCCAATCTGTTCCTGCAGACAGGTTCATCAGTGCCACTTTCTAGATTCCATGCATGTGGGCTACTGTGCGATGCTGGCTTTTCTCCAGTCTCACTCTGGTGAGGGGCTCTGGGTCCATCCACCTCCACAGCTGGCTCAGATCCGCGCCTTTTTATGACTGAGTGATATTCGGTTGCACATCTGTGCTGCAGCTTCTTTATCCATCCATCCATCTGTCGACGGGCCTCCAGGCTGCCTCCGTGGCCGGGCCATTGTGAACCGTCTGCAGGGAGCACTGGGGCGCTCGTGTCTTTCAGAACTGGGGTCTTCTCGGGGTGTATGCCAGTGGTGGGATTGCTGGGTCATATGGTAGGTTTATTCTTAGTTGTTTAAGGAATCACCATACTTCTCTCCATAGTGGCTGTATCAGCTTATATTCCCGCAAACGGTGCAGGACGGTTCCCTTTTCTCCGCATCCTCCCCAACCTTTGTTGTCTGTAGGTTTTTTGCTGAGGATCATTCTGACTGGCGTGAGCTGATAACTCACTGTACTTTCAATCTGCGTTTCTCTGGTAATGAGTGACGTCGGGCACCTTTCCATGTCTTCACTGGCCGGCTGTGTCTTTGGAGAAATGTCTCTTGGGTCTCCTGCCCATTTTTTGACTGGTTCTTTGTTTCTGTGATGTCGAGTTATGTGAACTGCTTGTATGTTTTGCAGATTGATCCCCGGTCAGTTGCTTCATTTATAATTATTTCTCCCATTATGAGGGTTGTCTTTCATCTTGTTTATAGTTTCCTTTGCTGGGCAAAAGGCTTTTAAGTTTTATTAGGTCCTGTTTGTTATTTTTATTTCCATTACTCTAGGAGGTGGATCAGAGAGAATCTTTCTGTGATTTATGTCAAAAGTGTACTGCCTGTGTTTTCCTCTAAGAGCTTGATAGTTTCTGGCCTTATATTTAAATCTTTTAAGCACTGAAGGTTTGAAAACAATAGTAGGGAGGATGGGGAAAGGGCTGGATGCTGTTACAGGTTCTCGTGGTTATGCGGGAGGTCATGTATTACCCGAACGCAGACCACGGAGATTGTGGTACGTTCAAGATGTGTAGTGTAAATTCCAAATCAGACACATGAACATTTAAAAAAAGAATTATGCAGTTAAAAAAGAAAAAGAGCAGAAAATATTAAATAATAAAATTATTGGCTCTGAAAGGCAGGGCAACAAGAAGAAAGGCAGATGAAACTAAAAAGCGAGAGTTAAACCATGAGGATACCTATTACATTCCATAACCGTGGGGATACCCGTGCTACCTTCCATTTTAATGGCTTCAGCCCCTGCATCAGAAGACAGAGGACGCCAGGTTGGGAAAAGAGGCAGCGATGGCTGCTCTTGCTGTAGACAGTTGTCTGTTGGGGAGATTATGCTTAGGAAAGCCGTGTCTGTAACGCATCCTCCCGCCTCCCTGGGGCTCCTCGCCTCACTTGCTGAGTGCGTCTCATCCTCGTCCGTCCCTGAGTGAGGCTTCCTGTTTCTCTGGACGCCTCTGAGATTCCCCCTGGGTGTTCGGATGTCAGCTGTATGACCGTGGTGTGTCTGGGTGTATTCGGTTCTGTTTTTTCACCTTGTTGATCTCCCGTTAAGGGCACGGATTTTTCAGTCTGAAGTGTGTAGGCAACTCTGTGGAGCTCTTTTATAAAGACAGCTCTTTAACAAAGTCTGTCTTACAGATTCCTCCAGAATTTCCAGTGCAGTTAATTGCTTTTTTCTGCCGAGACTCTTCTGTCCATGTGTGTCTCCAGCTTTTCTGACAGGTCGTTCCTGACTTGTTAATCATGGCTCCTTCAGCTACACATGCTCACAGGCAGGCATCTGGCTGTAAGGGAGTGTCGGGAGATTCAGCATTTCTCCGCACGATTGGACAGCCTTCCTTTCCTGAGTCTCGGTTCCGGGGCTTTGAGAGGTGAGAGGGAGGGCAGTGGCACCCCCGGGGGCTTCCTGCTCGTGAGGGGCTGTGCCTGGTCCATCGGGGGCGTCCCGTGGCCCCGGGGTGGGCGTGTGCTCATCTCTGCAGGGCGCCTCTCCGCTCAGTTTGGAGAACTGTTGTTCACTGTGTGCACTCGATGTGACTTCGCTGAAGCACCACCTTTCTTTGTGTATAGCCTGGTTGTTTCTAGTATAAGTAACTGAACTGTCGTGCTTCTTGCTTTGCTCACTCGTTAGTGTCCTGTCCTGTAGACGCTACATTCCCGCTGCACCCTCAACACTTCATTTTAATAACTGCAGTGACCCCAGTGGTGTTGTCTAGGAAGTGAGTTATTGCAAAGCAGATGCTGTTAGAAATGAGACTCTGCTGACTAGCTATGTAAACGACCCTGAAAGACGCAACGTACCTTAATTTTAAAAATTATTCTTTATTTTTTAATAATTGTTGTTATTGTTCAGTCTCTAAGTCATGTCCGACTCTTTGCAACCCCGTGGACTGCAGCATGCCGGGGTTCCCTGTCTCACTGAGTTTGCTCAAAATCATGTCCATTGAGTCAGTGAAGCTATCTAACCATCTTATTATCCTCTGCTGACCTCTTCTCGTTTGGCCTTCAATCTTTCCCAGCATCAGGGTCTTTTCCAATGAGCTGGCTCTTCACATTAGGCGATTGGACGTAAAGAGTATTGGAGCTTCAGCATCAGGCTTTCCAGTGAATGTTCAGGGCCGATCCCCTTCAGAATGGACTGGTTGGATCTCCTTGCCGTCCAGGGGACTCTCAAGAGTCTTCTCCAGCACCACAGCTCAAAGCATCAGCTATCCGGTGCTCAGCTTCTTTATGGCCCAACACTCACATCTGTCTGTGCATGGCCACTGGAAGAGCCGTGGCTCGACTAGATGGACCTTTTTCAGCAAAGTGATGTCTCTGCTTTCTAACGTGCTACAGTCCATGGGATCTCAAAGAGTCAGACGCAGCTGAGTGGCTCGTGCTTCTTGGCTGGTCACAGCTCTCCTTCCAAGGAGCACACATCGTTAATTTCATGGCTGCAGTCACATCTGCAGTGATTTTGGAGCCCCCCAAAATAAAGTCTGACGCTGTTTCCACTTCTTCCCCTTCTATAATATTTTCCATGAACTAATGGGACCAGATGGCACCATTTTAGCTTTTTGAATATTGAGTTTTGAGCCAGCTGTTTCACTCTCCTGTCTCCCCTCGTCAAGAGGCTCTTTAGTTCCTCTTCCCTTTCTGCCATAAGGGTGGTATCATCTGCATATCTGAGGTTGTTGATATATCTACCAGCAATCTTGGTTCCAGCTTGTGATTCATTCAGCCTGGCGTTTCGCAGGATGTACTCTGCATGAAAGTGAAAGAGGAGAGTGAAAAAGCTGGCTTAAAGCTCAACATTCAGAAAACTAAGATCATGGCATCTGGTCCCATCACTTCATGGCAAATAGATGGGGAAACAGTGGAAACGATGGCTAATTTATTTTTCTGGGCTCCAAAATCACTGCAGATGGTGACTGCAGCCGTGAAATTAAAAGACGCTTACTCCTTAGAAGGAAAGTTATGAACAACCTAGATAGCGTATTGAAAAGCAGAGACATTACTTTGCCAACAGAAGTCCATCTAGTCAAGGCTATGGTTTTTCCAGTGGTCATGTATGGTTGTGAGAGTTGGACTGTAAAGAAAGCTGAGCGCTGAAGAATTGATGCTTTTGAACTGTGGTGTTGGAGAAGACTCTTGAGAGCCCCTTGGACTGCAAGGAGATCCAACCAGTTCATCTTAAAGGAGATCAGTCCTGAGGGTTCATTGGAAGGACTGATGTTGAAGCTGAAAGTCCAATCCTTTGGCCGCCTGATGTGAAGAACTGACTCATTGGAAAAGACCCTGATGCTGGGAGGGATTGGGGGCAGGAGGAGAAGGGGGCGACAGAGGATGAGATGGTTAGATGGCATCACTGACTCAGTGGAGATGAGTTTGGGTAAGCTCCAGGAGTTGGTGATGGACAAGGAGGCCTGGCATGCTGCAGTCCATGGGGTCACAAAAAGTTGGACATGACTGAGTGACTGAACTGAACTACACTCTGCATTTAAGTTAAATAAGCAGGGTGATGATATACAGCCTTGACGGACTTCTTTCTCAAATGTGAACCAGTCTGCTGTCCATGTCTGGTTCTAACTGTTGCTTCTTGTCCTACATACAGGTTTCTTGGGAGGTGGGTAAAGTGGTCTGGTATTCCCATCTCTTTAAGAATTCTCCTCAGTTTGCTGTGATTCGCACAGTTAAAGGCTTTTGAGTAGTTGTTGAAGCAGAAGTAGACTTCTTTTTTGAATTCCCTGCTTTTCCTATGACCCAACAGATGGTGGCAATTTGACCTCTGGTTCCTCTGTCTTTTCTCAGCCCAGCTTGTACATCCAGAAGTTCTTGGTTCATTTACTATTGGAGCCTGACTTGAAAGATTTTGAGCACTACCTTACTAGTGTGTGAAATGAACGCAATCGTACAGTAATTTGAATATTCTTTGGCGTTCCCTTTCTTTGGGACTGGAATGAAAACTGCCCTTTTCCAGTCCTGTGGCCACTGCTGAGCTTTCTAACTTTGTTGGCACATTGAGTGCAGCACTTTAGCAGCCGATCTTTCAGGATTTGAAACAGCTCAGCTGGATTCCAGTCCTCCACCAGCTTTGTCTTAGCTTTGCTTCCCAAGGCCCCTGTGACGTCACCCTCCAGGACGTCTGGCTCCAGGTGAGGGACCACACCGCGGCCGTCCAGGTCACTGAGATCTCGCTTTGCACGGTTCTTCTGTGTATCACTGCAGTCTCTTCTTAATCTCTTCTGCTGCTGCCAGGTCCTTGCCATCTGTGCAGTGCTTGGCATCACTGTCGTGACAGAAATTACATCCTTGGTCCCTGTTGCAAGAAGGTGGATGCTCCTAGGACTTAAATTTCAGTTCTCACTACTGAAGTCTTCAGCTTTTTATGTCAAACTGAGAATAACCTTGTTCTTGCTGTAAAACAGAGACAGTGTTCTCAGTAAACCAGGCTTGCGAGGGAAAAGCTCACACCGCACTGACGAATGACCTTCTGATCGGCTCCTCTGCACGGACCAGCTGTACGGTGTTTTGCGTGAACTGTTTCATGATGTGCTTGAAATCTCTACTTAAAGTGAACTCCTTTTCTAAAATATCTTAATTACGTGAGATCAGTTCTCTAAAGATTTAAGCCTAGCTAGAATTAAATTGATCATACAGAACTTCTTTTTGAAGAGTTTCGCTAGTTGTAGTGAACAGCGATTTATTAAAAATAGACGTCACAGTTATTCACTTTCCTGGTATGCTAGTTGGTGGTAGGAGTGAAATTTGGTTGTGAGCTCAATTGGGTTTGTTTTTAGGTTGGGGTACTTTGTGTTTTACGCGATTATAACCAGCTGTGAACTGTTTATTGGTGAGTCTAGCGTGTGGCTGGCCCAACCACTGCACCATGGACCTCCGAACTGTTTATTAAATCGTGACAGACGACAGCTGATAAAAACGGGCGTTAAGATCATCTTGCAGCGATTTCCAAGGAGGACTCTTAATTTTCATGAGCAGCGATTTCCAAGGAGGACTCTTAATTTTCATGAGCAGAGATTTCCAAGGAGGACTCTTAATTTTCATGAGCAGCTTCCTTACAGCTTTTAGAAAGTACCTATTTGCATTTTGTGCCGTGAGTCAAATCCAGTTCGAGATAACATACTGATCTATGCTTCTGTAAATAAATTTGCATTTGTTATTTGGAATTTAGTATGTTTATAACCTTCACAGGCTATAAGTAGATTCTGGTAATCTTATCTTTTTTATTTTATTTCACGTTGGTATTAGTGTTGAGAATTTATAGCTATTCTTGACTATATTAAGAGCTTTACAAAAGACTAATAGTTTTACCACTTATGCAGTGATAAGAAAGGATGTCTAATTTGGAGAAGATTTGGATGGTAATTATGTTCTACTCTTACATAAAAATAAACACAAGCTTATGAATTACATATATGTAAAGTATTCTTAAATTTGGCTTTTTGAAGTTTCCCATGCAATGCCGTTTTCAGTTCTGTCTTTTTGACAGACTTGCTGATGTAACAGTGCGTGTGACAGAAAGTGCTGTTTCAAAGCATTTAAGTCAGCGTGGCAGGAGAGAGCAGCACCACGGCAACATGAACCACACGCACATAACTGTCTTTCAAAGAACCGTCGCGAAGAAGGAGAAGATGCTGTTGAGAGGAGAGCACCTGGGAACATCTGTTTTTGCAGAGAAAGCTCTGCCGCGTGGGCAGCCTGCTCTGTGGCCACCACACCTAGTTCTGTGCACGTGTGTGCCTGAGTCACACCTGGGAGCTCAGGAGATGTGGCTGCCCCGATGCCGAGTCATTAGACGCACTTACACACGTGCACACATACACAGACACACACACTCCACACACAGGTTCATCGTCATTTGTCAAGGTCCACAGTCCATCTAGTCAAGGCTATGGTTTTTCCAGTAGCCAACGTTNTGCCTGAGTCACACCTGGGAGCTCAGGAGATGTGGCTGCCCCGATGCCGAGTCATTAGACGCACTTACACACGTGCACACATACACAGACACACACACTCCACACACAGGTTCATCGTCATTTGTCAAGGTCCACAGTCCATCTAGTCAAGGCTATGGTTTTTCCAGTAGCCAACGTTGACAGCATACTAAAAAGCAGAGACATTACTTTGCCAACAAAGGTCCATCTAGTCAAGGCTATGGTTTTTCCAGTGGTCATGTATGGATGTGAGAGTTGGACTGTGAAGAAAGCTGAGCGCCGAAGAATTGATGCTTTTGAACTGTGGTGTTGGAGAAGACTCTTGAGAGTCCCTTGGACTGCAAGGAGGTCCAGCCAGTCCATTCTGAAGGAGATCAGTCCTGGTGTTCATTGGAAGGACTGATGCTAAAGCTGAAGCTCCAGTACTTTGGCCACCTGATGTGAAGAGCTGACTCATTGGAAAAGACCCTGATGCTGGGAAAGATTGGGGGCAGGAGGAGAAGGGGACGACAGAGGAGGAGATGGTGGATGGCATCACGGACTCAATGGACATGAGTCTGAGCGGCTCTGGGAGATGGTGAAGGACGGGGAGCCTGGCAGGCTGCTGTCCATGGGGTCGCAGCATGTTGGACGTGACTGAGCACCTGAACAACAGCAGCAAAAGCTGCCTAATCTCAAATTCACGGCAGAGAATGAGGGGCTCTCCTTCCACCCTCTTTTCCTTCTTCCTGTTTTAAAGAAAACCAGAGGCTCGGTCCGGTGGGGAAGACGCCCTGTGAGGGTGCTCTCTGCCCGCGGCCGTCGTGTCCGATGATGGAGAGTGGAGTGTCTGGTGGAAAGGCCGCGTCTTCTGCTGGCGTCCTTCCTGTTTGAGCGAGAAGGGGATGAACTGTCAGAACGAGCAGTTCGCCTCCGGTGGTGGTGGAAGGGTGTTGGCTTGTGGGCACTGCGACATGCCAGAAAGGGAAGATGCAGGGAGACGGCCAGCCGGTCAGTCCACACGTGGTGCGAGGTGTGAGGACGGGGCCAGAAATGCAGGCAGCCACAGTGGAGACAGAGCCTGGGCACTCAGAACAAAGTGAAGACAGAGAGTGTGGACACTTGGAAAGTCAGCTGACGTGTTCGTCCTGAAGATTGGTTTATTGCTCATCGTTGAGCCTTAGAATTTAGTCAGTTGTGCACTTACAGATAGTATACTGTTCAAGGTTATTTGAAATACCTCTGTGGTTTATTGAGAAGGCAGTGGCACCCCACTCCAGTACTCTTGCCTGGAAAATCCCATGGATGGAGGAGCCTGGTAGATTGCAGTCTGTGGGGTCACTGAGAGTTGGACATGACTCAGCGACTTCAGTTTCACTCTTCACTTTCATGCACTGGAGAAGGAAATGGCACCCCACTCCAGTACTCTTGTCTGGAAAATCCCATGGATGGAGGAGTCTGGAAGGCTGCAGTCCATGGGGTTGCTAAGAGTCAGACACGACTGAGCAACTTCACTTTCACTCTTCACTTTCATGCACTGGAGAAGGAAATGGCCACCCACTCCAGTGTTCTTGCCTGGAGAATCCCAGGGACGGCGGAGCCTGGTGGGCTGCCGTCTATGGGGTCGCGCAGAGTCGGACACGACTGAAGCGACTTCACAGCTGTAGTTCATTGTGCAGTCAGCTTTAATAATTAACCGGTTTCTATTGTTTGGGTTTTAATGTTTTTCTTTTGAGTTAATTAAATTTTGAATTTGTAAAAAATTACATTGTGAAAAATTAAAACTATAGACAAGAAAACTCAGAGAATTCTCAATCCAGTCCCTATTCACTCAATCTGGATATTTCCTGCAAATGTTGGTAACCATTTTGGTTATTTTCTGGGTTATGTTTATGTTTATGATATTTACTTTTGAAAATTAATATGTACTTTCTGCATTTTCTTATATATTCCTCTCCTTACAACATCATCCTTCAGATGGAAGTTATCAGACACTGTACGTGTCATGGCGCCTCAGCTTGCCTTGAGCCCAGCTCCATGCTGGAGTGCTGGGGTCCCCCTGGGTGCTGGGCTTGCCTTAGCCCAGCTCCATGCTGGAGGGCTGGGGTCCCCTGGGTGCTGGGCTTGCCTTAGCCCGGCTCCATGCTGGAGTGCTGGGGTCCCCCTGGCTGCTGGGCCTGCCTTAGCCTGGCTCCATGCTGGAGTGGTGGGGTTCCTCTTGATACCTCAGCTTGCCTTGAGCTTGGCTCCATGCTGGAGTGCTGGGGTCCCCTCTTGGTTGCAGAACAGTCACTGCGTGATGCTGCAGTGTGTACATTCAGCCAGTCCCCTGCTGGTGACCCTGTGTTCTTTCCCGGCTTTTGAGAGGCAATACAGAAGTGTTGCAGGTGGTATTTCTGCGTGTGCTGTTTTCTGTAGGTGAGGGCATCTTGAAGTTAGACTCTTTTGAGGAGAGTCACAGGTTCTCATAGTAAAGGCACGCTTCACTGGGGGATTTGAGTGTCTCTCCCTGGGGCAGTACGTTTTGCACTTAACTGAACAGTTTATTTCCTTCACGGGTTCACCAGTGGAGGCTGTTGTCACGGGTTTGTGTGTTTGTGAGTCAGAACTGTGACACACGGCTTCCCAGCTGGGAGCACGGGACCTGCGCGTCTGGTTGACCAGGTGTATTCTCACTTTTACCTGCCTCCTGATTATGCCTCTGGTGTGAGCTGTGGGTAATCTTACCTGCTCTCCTTGTCGGCCTCTAAGCTTTCTGCAAGATGTCCGTCAAACTTTAAAAGCTACAGTTTTGCAGGGGGAATCTGAGATTAGTCCTCTGACTTAATTGTGCAGTCTTTTTCCCTTGTCTATAGTAGAAGTGTTGTGATACCATCACCTAATTAAACGCTGACCAAACACGGCGCTGATGGTCAAGTTGTTAGAGGAAAGCGCCTCTGGGCTTCCGGTGGCTAATCCCTCCGATGGCAGGGAAGTCCGACTGCAGCAGATCCAGCTGTGGGTGATGGGACCACCCTCCTGGCAGTCTTGGGAAGAGCCTCCCGGGGCTCGGCTGCCGCCTATTCCCGGCTGCCCCCTGTTCCCGGCTCAGTGCATCTCAGGTGTGAAGACTACTCTGCGCTGCCATATCAGCGCACACATTTTGGAGCTGGTAAATGTGTCTAGTGCTCAGTTAAGGAATTAAGAAATTCCATTGCAGTATTGTCTCTGGACAATTCATTGAGTGGTGATTTAATTTATTATCATGGCATTATAAGCAGTAAAGAGAAAGTGCAATGAAGTGGCTCTAAAGCTTGCCGTTAAAACTTGAATTTGCATTAGGTGACAATTTGTCTTCATTTAAAAAAAAAAAAAAA
>SJYA01005609.1:0-33618 GCA_006410615.1 Neotragus moschatus | reverse complement strand
ATAAATTTCATTAGTTTGTTTTGGCAGATGATGTATCTTAAACATTACATTCTCTTATACTCATGTTTTAAAAGTCGTAGCAACTAAGCAATGTGTGATATAAGACAATGAACATCAGAGGCTTTGTTTGAAAGAATATATTTCAATTAAAAATATTTGGGGAAAACATGCATAACTTTTATGTTTGATTTAATAGATGCTTGAATGTGTCTCATCTGTTTCATTTCTGTATCCCCAGATTAAGTTTCAACTTCACAAACTTGTATAACCACCAGAAGATGACTTGTATACTCTATTAATCCACAGGCTGAAAAGAAAGTATTTGGTATTTTTGAAGAAATGTGCCACAGATACACTATAAAATCTAGTCTTCAGAGTTTCACTGATTGCTTCAGTTCCCTGACCTAATGAGGTTTTCTCCCCTCAGGTCTATTTTGCTTTTGTTTATTTGCTGTTTGTGTGTTTATTTTTCAGGCGAACCTGATCCCCATAAGAACTCAGATCTAGTAAATGCCGAAGAAAAACATGCTGAAACACATTCATAGGTCTGAAACACCTTAAAGACATCTTTCATTATAAGGATGGGAGGTAATTTTATTTTTTAGATGAAAAATTTATTTCCAAACTGGATGGTTTGGAGAGTATCATTAGAAACAAAGTTATCTTATTTAAATGTCCTTTTGGATTCTTTTCTTTTAAATCTCTATTTTCTGAGGCAAACCCTGAACAAGTAAGCTTTAAATATTTACTGTTTAAGTTTACCTTTTCAAAGGATTCTTGATTTACTCAGCAATAAAAATTATATTTACTGAGACCTTTTAGTCCTTTAAAAATAATAAGCTGTATCCTATGGGGAAGTTTAATTCTGTTTTCTTCTACAGTACTTCATACAAGAAATATGAATGTTTTATACCAGTTTCCTTTTCTACTTCATGTAGGAAATATGAGTGCTTACATTGGGTGATAATAACAAAGCAAGTACATATTATAAAACAATATCAATATTTGCTCAAATCCATGGACATTGCATCAATGATTATCTTTTTAAAAATTCGCTTCTAGGGCTCACCTTTGATCTACCAAATTACCAGCTCTGGGAGTGATGCTAATGTCTGTTTAAAAAGTATAAAAATGAGTCTTGCTATTGGCTTGATGTTAGAGGCAAGGAAAAATGCTGCAGGTACCATATCACATCTTTGAGATGTTGCTAGTAGCATCTCAAATGTTGCTTTAAATCGATGAAGTTAAAATGTGATTAGCCATAACTGTTTTATATATGCTGCATTTAGACTTACTTATGGCAAAGAAGCATTTTTTTTTTTAAGGAAACAAATTCATAAGAAATCATGAAGATATATAAAAGCTACATATGCCTAAAAAGCTCTGAATTCGGGTCCCCATTGCTGTCACAGAGGAATGAACAAAACTCCCAACACCGCCTTTTTTTCATATAATGAAAGTGCCTTATCATGGTTGCTACAGTGAGCTGTTTTACAGACGTTTTCCACTAAGCATCATAATAAAGAGAATCTTACATTACGAAAAAAAAGGAAAAAAATGTGGCTAGCTTTTAAGATGAATCATTTCCCAGTATTCTTGAGTCAGTTGTAAGATTCTTTAATCGATACTAATAGTTTCTCTAATAGCAACTATCAGTATCAGACACTGTGATGAAATCTTATATTTAGTCCTATCAACAGTTCCAGAGTTGGTGACTGTGATTAATAGTTCACATATCTATTGTAGATACAAATCAAATCACAAACTGGATAGAAATTTTAAAAACCAGCTCTATATTAAAATTTTTAAAGATACTGTCTTGTATTGAAACTCCAATACTCTGGCCACCTGATGCGAAGAGCTGACTCATTTGAAAAGTCCCTGATGCTGGGAAAGATTGAGGACCAGAGGAGAAGGGGACAACAGAGGATGAGATGGTTGGATGGCATCACTGACTCAATGGACATGAGTTTGGGTAGGCTCCGGGAGTTGGTGATGGACAGGGAGGCCTGGCACGCTGCAGTTCATGGGGTCGCAAAGAGTCAGACACGACTGAGTGACTGAACTGAGCTGAACTGAACTTGTATTAATTAACAATTCCTCTCCATCACCTCCATCCAAACTTCAGACACACACACACATACACACAAAAGAGATAGAAAGAGAAATTCCAACAGAAATTCCAACTGATATAAAAAGAATATCTATCATTTTCTGATAAATCTCTTATTTTTGTGAGGTCAATAAAGCCCAACATGAAATTGCCACACAATAATTGATGCCTATATATGACTAAAACATGATCTTCCTTTTCATTTGGATTTTATTTCAGGATAATGAAAAAAAACAGTAAAATATTCTAAATCCTCAATTTTTCACAAATTGTTTCCTCCTCTTTCAACATACACTCAGAACAGGCCATTTTATGAACTTATATAAGAGACGAACATAAGTTTTGAGCTACTAATTCTAGCCACATAAATACACTCAAAGTTGCTATCACAGATTTTGGCCAGTGCTTCTGTCTTTGCTCTTTCTCCAAAATTTGGCTTTCTTAATCAAATCAAAGAAATTTTAAGGCAAAAGTTGGACATTTTCAAATTTTTGTCACTTTGAAACCAGTTATTCCATAGCTGACTATGCCATATATGTACAGAACATGAAGCATTTAAAATTTTTACTCTCTTGCTTTGTTTTACACAGAGTGCTGTGACTACAAAACTTTCAAGCTTCTAAGTAAAAGGAAAGCAAAAACAAAATTACAGAAAAATATCTTTGCAGCTCTGAGGCTATTTAGATTGTCCTTGTTGTTTTAAATACATGGGAACCAAGTGAGCAGAGGGGCTGCTCAGAAGTTGTAGTTGAAATCTTAAGACAACAATGAAGCATCAGAGCCCTGACTCTGTGATCTGATGAACTCTTCATTGTAACTCGCAAGCTGGGAAACCACAGCGAAACCTGTTCCTGAAAGCAGTGAACCAGCCTGCATCCACCACTGTTATTGCAAAGCCCTAAAGCATCACCCACATGGGAGTCATCACAATGCAAGTCACACAAGACCTATGATCCAAGATGACAAGAACCTCCAGCCCTTGTTGGAGACAGACACTAGAACTGAGAATTGGATTTGCCTTCTGGGGTGTTAATCCCATCAGGATGTAACAAAATATATTACAGGTCAAGGGATATGGGACAAGAAGTGTGTGTGCGTGCGTGTGTGTGTGTGTGTACTCAAAAATGCCTGTGAAAATGGAAGCCCACACTCTTCTGCACAAAGAGCATTATTTGATGTGATTTATAATTTTACTACAAACAAACTGCAGCCATTGGAGACTGCTTCCTTGTCATGTTTTGCCTGAGCATGTGCAGAGCCTTGCCTTTGTTCCAAATAGAAGAACTACCTTTATTTTCCATTAGCTGCCAAGAAAGATCAAGACCAAGTAGGTGTTTTAATTTTCACTGTACAAACTCTTCAATGATTGTGAGACTAAATGAATTTGTTTTTGTGAAAGGTAGAAATTAGATGGAAAAGATCAAGAGTAGTCATCAATTAAAGAAGAAAGTGAAGGTGGATATGTCCATCCTAATGAGTTTTCTGTTGCACCTGCTTCTTCCCTGGGTTCCACAACGCTAAGCAATATTCTAGAAATGGATGAAATCAGAAGCTTTTAAATCTAAGTAGTGGGATTTTATAACTCACAACTTGGATATCTTTTCATGTGTAAGCCATATTCTATATGCATATTAGGTATGCATTATTCTAACTTAAGATATAAATTTGTGCATAGACTGTGTATAAGATGCTTTTAAATGTTCTGTGAATAAGGTCCTTAGCTTTTGTTTCACCTGAAGCATATGTAGAACACAGATAAGTAACTGAATTGTATCGTAGATATTATAATGCAATTGATATTTTAAATGCAAGTAGTAAAGATTGATCTATAATGATATGTTGCAGGGAAAATTTATAGATATGTACATCATGGTGACTTTTTGTCCTTTAACAATGGATTTCTTATTTCTATTTATGGAAAAACTGCAATTACTGCTTTTAATGTCTTTTTTAAGGTAGCTATTTACAAACTAGAAAATATTCTGCCTTTAAAATAGAATCTGACTGTCTGGGAAGTCTAATTACTATTGTTCTTATTTGAGCCAGTTGTCTTTCATTAAAGGTATAGACTCTCTCAACAGAGAAATAAATTGAAACACTGCTTCTGAACTGTCATAGGAAACATGTCCACTTTGTTCCTATTAATACTTTAAGATATGTAGACTTTATAACTAGAACAATAGAAGAGTATAATGAAGTCATTATTTTCTGTATATGGGTTTTAACCTAATTGTCCAGGTTATGTAACTTATAAAGCACTGTGACAGAACTTCCAGGGGATCCGAGAAAACATGCTCCATCCCTTCAGAAGAGCTGTCACGCTGTTTCTGCACTTATTCCTTTTAAACTAATCTCCCATCTTACTTCCTCCTTCCCTCCTTCTTTTCATGTCTTTACTTCTTTTTTCTGTATCTTCCTTATTCCCTCTTCTCTCCTTTTAAGACAGCCACTGACTTGTGTTAATTAGCAGGAAGTTAGAGGGAGGGTCGGAGAAGGTGATGACACCCCCTCCAGTACTCTTGCCTGGAAAATCCCATGGACAGTGGAGCCTGGTAGGCTGCAGTCCATGGGGGCGCTAAGAGTCGGACATGACTGAGCGACTTCACTTTCACTTTCATGCATTGGAGAAGGAAATGGCAACCCACTCCAGTGTTCTTCCCTGGAGAATCCCAGGGACAGGGGAGCCTGGTGGGCTGCTGTCTATGGGGTCACACAGAGTCGGACACAACTGAAACGACTTAGCAGCAGCAGCAGCAGAGGGAGGGTCAGAGAAGGCGATGGCACCCCACTCCAGTACTCTTGCTTGGAAAATCCCATGGACGGAGGAGCCTGGTGGGCTGCAGTCCATGGGGTCACTAAGAGTCGGACACGAGCGACTTCACTTTCACTTTCATGCATTGGAGAAGGAAATGGCAACTCACTCCAGTGTTCTTGCTTGGAGAATCCCAGGGATGGGAGAACTTGGTGGGCTGCCGTCTATGGGGTTGCACAGAGTTGGACACGACTGAAGTGACTTAGCAGCAGCAGCAGCAAAGGGAGGGTAATGGTGCCCACCCCTTCTTGCGAACATAGTGTTGAATCCATCCTGAAGAGAAGGATGGATAAATTTGACTCCTGAGCCTTAAATGTTTTGCTGAGCATTGTACCTTCAGCTACCCAACATCTATCTAACAATTTCATAGGCCTTTTTATTTAAGCAGTATCTCCTTTATTTAATCTTCAACATGACAGGCTACAATTCTTGTGTTTCTCTTCTGCTGTAATTTTCCATATTTCCTATTATATATGATCGTTAAATAAATCTTACTGGAGGGAAAATATTGTGATCCATTTGGTGCCTGATGTAATTCGATTTGGTAGGGCATTATAAAGTTGATGAAATCAGGGAAAACCAGAAGTACATCATCCTAAAAATTGATATGAGTTCTATCAGAAAGTGATTTTTACTCTATGAAAGAAGTGTTCACTGTGCGTGTATTATTGCACCTGTGATTTGCATGCTTCTGGCCAGATGCACGTGCATGTAGGATTCTGGAAAGCTGAATCATTACTCTGGAAGTTTCCTATTTTATAGAGGAGCAAGTCTATACACATAAATAACTAAAATGCCACACATAAAGTGATCAGGTACAAATAAAATGCCCCCTCTGGATATTAAAGCAGATAAACACTGCCCTTATTTTCAGGGCTTCCAAAAATGGATGGCACATGAGTTGACATTTCAATAACAAATAATAAACAAAAGCTCATATTCATAGCCTATTTTCTATATACAAGCTCCAGGTAAGCACTTAACAAATGTTATCTCTAACCCTCAATCGTCTGGTAAAGTGGGTATAAATATGAGTAAGGAAATCATGTCTCAGAGAAAGAGCTTTGTCTAAGGCCATGTGGGTCTCCAGACTGGAACTGGTCCTAGAGCTCTCTGGCACCAGAGACCTCTTTTTCTTTCCACTGCGTCTATATAGGATGTGGCAGAAGCACAGAGGGAAAGACAGTTCTGTGAAGAAGAATAATGTGAATAAGGTAACACTAGAGAAAAAAAAAAAAAGAGGTAAAGAGTGTCAAGGTGAAGACCTGGAGAGTTTTAGTTAACTCAGCTAACAGGAACTGGCTCAGTATGTGTTACCTCTTAGGCTGTCTTCATGATTCTGAATCATTCTCTATGAAAAAATGTAAAAATTCATCTAATCATCGGACACATGATTATTAGCTTTCTACTTTCAATGTGATTGCATGATAAATCTTCACCTAATATCAAAAAGTTTTTGAAGGTCACATTTTAATTTTGAAAATAATTTAATTTTGTTTAATGTGAATATAAAACACATCTTTCCTTTGGAAGATACATTAAGCCTCGCGTCCTCTGTTTAATTGATTTCCTTAAATATCACAACATTTATCCAGCATTTAGCACAAGCTTTAAACAATAATGAAAACAAATACTTTAGAGTCAAGAAACAAACACCTAATGATACCCCACATTACATCCCTGTCCTTTCTTCAGAGCTAATTCCAAATATTTAAGACACAAATTCCATATATGGACCAATGTGCATATTTAAAGCTCTTTGGGGAGCTATTAGTCCTTTAGTAGCATTAATAAATTTTCTAGGCTATTTCCTTACTAATTGTGATGGTTGGAGAACTTCCTTTGCTTCTCAGGCTGATACGTTTCTATCTCTAATAATTAGAGTTAATTATTTAGTTCTTGTTATAGTCTTACTGCTGCATTGTATTATCTCTTACATTATCTCTTTATCCCCTATAACTGCTCTTTGAGGATATGTTATCCCCATCTTTGGATGAGGAACCACAACAGAAGAAGGTAAATCANTTTGCCTCTCAGGCTGATACGTTTCTATCTCTAATAATTAGAGTTAATTATTTAGTTCTTGTTATAGTCTTACTGCTGCATTGTATTATCTCTTACATTATCTCTTTATCCCCTATAACTGCTCTTTGAGGATATGTTATCCCCATCTTTGGATGAGGAACCACAACAGAAGAAGGTAAATCATTTGTGTAAGATCACACAGCTATTAAGTTGAGGACGGTGGATTTGAAGTCTGAGTGTGACTCCCTAAACCACTAGGCAGACTGTCTCTGGCCAATGGGAGAGGATCAGTCCTGTCTTCTCCACCCAGATTATCCATTATCTTCCTTTTCTAACCTTTACTCCATCCTACTCTTTATTCTCTCCAGGAATTTGTCCCTAAAAGCTACCACTCTGAGAGGGCAGAATTTCTACTGTCCAACAGCAGGGGCAAGTATGCTTGGGTGACCAATGAAATCATGTATTACAGCAGGAAAGTTGCCTTCAATTTCTCTGGATGGAGGAATTATTTCCCATGTTTAATATGTGACCTTAAATTTTTCCTTTTCAGATAACTAGTGGTATTCAGTCCAGACCTTTGCTACTGAAAGTGCAGTCCCTACTTGGGAACTTCTTAGAGATGAAGAATCTCAGGGCCCATCAAAAATTTTTAAACTCTAATTGGCCTTTTAAGACGATAACTGGTTGATTTCTACACATATCATTGTTCTATATGTTAATCAAATATTATGGAGATAATTCTAAATACCTACCGAGCAATTAAACATGCAGTTTTTCCACCACACTAGACAAGAGCTCCAGAGTTCACACTCTTAACACTGTTCTACTCCCTCAAAACTGAAGCAAACTAAACCCCTACAACTCCTAAACTGGACACAGTTACGATTTCTTCAGTTGTTGAGAAGCTTGCTATGACATAGCATTCGGGATGATTGAAAGTTAAGTTATATTGTTCCTGTAAGCATTAATGACCCATTTCCTTTTTTCTATCAAGAGAGCATTGCATGGCTTAGATTTTTACCTTCTCACATGTGTTCCACATTTGGCTTCTCTGCTTCCAGCTCTTTTCACTTTTTCTTTTCTGCACAGTTATTATATTGATTTTTGTATCTTACATATGTACATATGTGAAGTCGCTCATTCGTATCTGACTCTGTGCAACCCCGTGGACTCTAGCCTACCAGGCTCCTCAGTCCATGGAATTTTCCAGGCAAGAATACTGGAGTGGGTTGCCATTTCCTTCTCCAGCGGATCTTTCCAACCCAGGGATTGAACTTGGGTCTCCCGCATTACAGGCAGACATTTTACTCTCCAAGCCACCAGGGAAGCCCATTATTCTATTAAATCCCCTTAATTCATTCTTTGGAACTACCACTCTTCTCAAAAACACTTTATCCCTGTTTACACCAGGGTCAGTAGGCCCTTTCTGTTAAGAGTCAAGAAGTAGGTACTTTAGGTTTTGCAGGCCACATCCCATAACACTGCCTTTCTTCCCCCTCTCTCCTCCTCTTCTTCCTTGTTTCTTTCTTCTCTTCCTTTTCTACTTTTACAAGCCTTTAAAAATGTAAAAGGCAAGTACAAAAACAAAGTAAAAAGCATTCTTAACTTGGGGGATGGGAGTGGTACATCAAAATAGGCCCCCTGGCCAATTTAGCCTGTGGGCCTCTGACACTTGCCCCTTTTTCAGATGGAAGAGTTTGCACTCTAGAAGGAAAGAGTGAGGCTGCTGATGCCAGTGTTGTCATCCCCAAGAGACATAGCTTCCCCAGGGCCTGCACAGCTACCCTGAGGAAGAGGGAGGTGATTATTTCCAGTTAGCCTGTCACCCATTCACAGCCCAGGGAGCAGTTTAGCAGGGCTGGCTCCACCACTGGTTCTCAACACTTAGAAGGCTTCAGCATCACCTGGAGCGTCTATTAAACTACAGATTCCTAAGCCCAACCTCCCAGAGGGCCTGAAGAACTATGGACGGAGGTTGTGACATTGTACAGGAGGCAGTGATCAAGACTATCCCCGAGAAAAATGCAAAAAGGCAAAATGGATATCTGAGGAGGCCTTACAAATGGCTGAGAAAAGAAGAAAAGCTAAAGGCAAAGGAGAAAAGGAGAGATATACTCATCTGAATGCAGAGTTCCAAAGAATAGCAAGGAGAGATAAGAAAGCCTTCCTCAGCTAGCGATTAGTGCAAAGAAATAGAGGAAAACAATAGAATGGGAAAGACTAGAGATCTCTTCAAGAAAATCAGAGGTAACAAGGGAACATTTCATGCAAAGATGGGCTCAGAAAAGGACAGAAGTAGTATGGACCTAACAGAAGCAGAAGATATTAAGAAGAGGTGACAAGAATACACAGAAGAACTATACAAAAAAGATTTTCATGACCCAGATAATCACGATGGTGTGATCACTCACCTAGAGCCAGACATCCTTGAATGTGAAGTCAAGTGTGCCTTAGAAAGCATCACTATGAACAAAGCCAGTGGAGGTGATGGAATTCCAGTTGAGCTATTTCAAATCCTAAAAGATGATCCTTTGAAAGTGCTGCACTCAATATGCCAGCAAATTTGGAAAATTCAGCAGTGACCATAGGGCTAGAAAAGGTCAGTTTTCATTCCAATCCCACAGAAAGGCAATGCCAAAGAATGCTCAAACTACTGCAAAGCTGGATTTTAAAAAGGCACAGGAACCAGAGATCAAATTGCCAACATCCGTTGGATCATCAAAAAAGTAAGAGAGTTCCGGAAAAACATCTACTTCTGTTTCATTGACTACGCTGAAGCCTATGATTGTGTGGATCACAACAAACTGTGGAAAATTCTTAAAGAGATAGGAATATCAGACCACCTTACCTGTCTCCTGAGAAACCTGTATGCAGATCAAGAAGCAACAGGTAAAACTGAACATGGAACAAGAGACTGGTTCCAAATCAGGGAAGGAGTATGTCAAGGCTGTATATTGTCACCCTACTTATTTAACTTATATGCAGAGTACATCATGAGAAATGCTGGGTTATGAAGCACAAGCTGGAATCAAGATTGCTGGAAAAAATATCAATAACCTCAAATATGCAGATGACACCACCCTTATGACAGAAAGTAAAGAAGAACAAGAGCATCTTGATGAAAATGAATGAGGAGAGTAAAAATGTTGGCTTAAAATTTAACATTCAGAAAACGAAGATCATGGCATCCAGTCCCATCACTTCATGGGAAATAGATGGGGAAACAGTGACAGACTTTCTTGGGCTCCAAAATCACTGCAGATGGTGACTGCAGCCATAAAATTAAAAGATGCTTGCTCCATGGAAGAAAAGCTATGATCAACCTAGACAGCATATTAAAAAGCAGAGACATTACTTTGCCAACAAAGGTCTGTCTAGTCAAAGCTATGGTTTTTCCAGTGGTCATGTATGGATGTGAAAGTTCTACTATAAACAAAGCTGAGCACCGAAGCATTGATTCTTTTGAACTATGGTGCTGGAGAAAACTTAAGAGTCTCTCACGCTGCTAGGAGATAAAACCAGTCAATCCTAAAGGAAATCAGTCCTGAATACTCATTGGAAGGACTGATGCTGAAGCTAAAACTCCAATACTTTGGCCACCTGATGAGAAGAACTGACTCACTGGAAAAGACTCTGATGCTGGGAAAGACTGAAAACAGGAGGAGAAGGTGTCGACAGAGGATGAGATGGTTGGATGGCATCACGGACTCAATGAATGTGAGTTTGAGCAAACTGCAGGAGTTGGTGATGGACAGGGACGCCTGACACCCTGCAGTCCATGGGGTCACAGAGATTTGAACAAGAATGAGGGACTTAACTGAACTGACCTCCCAGAGAGTCTGATACCATGAGTCCAGGGTAGAGCCTGAGGTGATGCTGATGCCGTTGGACTAGAGATCTCACCTAAAGAACCAGTGGTTTACAAATAAGCAAGGCTTAAACACTTTAGCATAGTATTCAAAGTCCTTTGCAGTCCAACCCCAGCCTATCATTTAGCTGTAGCCTTCACTGCACCACTCACTACTCCTGGACCTCAGCTATGCCTCGGACATGACGCCTCCTCAGCATGGATCTTGCTACGCCCTTTGCCACCTTTACCTGTCACTGTCCCTCCTTCCTCCAAGGACCTGAGATCAGAAAGCTTCTCCGCCCAGAAAGCCTCTTCTCATTACCCTGATGAGAACTCTCAGACCTTCTTTTCTGGATGAACACATCTCATACCCCTCTGTGCAGGGAACTTGCAGTTCTCCATTTCATGTGTTTGCTGCCAGATTTTAAGATAAAGAAGCACTGAACCTTACACATAGTAGATATACAGTAAATATTCGTTAAATAAATGAATATGAGTAAGTAAATGAACGTGAGAAGGAAAAGTTTATTTTTGTTTGTTCTGATATATGATTGAGTTAATCTTTTTCAGATAACATCTCTAGTTAATTCAATCAAAATGAGACTCACTTTTCAGGCTTTTTATATCTACATAATTCCAAGAATGCATTTGTGTTTTCCCCCACCCCTCAGAACAGACAAATGGCAGAGGTGGGGGGTGTGCATTAATTCTTAAGAGCTTGCTAGAAGTAAACCTGGATTATACAAGAAAACCATTAAAGTCTCCCCATCTGTCTCTTGTCTCCCTTTGGGGAGATGGGTCTGCTGGTGCAGAGACATATGAATTATAGCTAATCTTACCAACTTCACAAGGAGAAAAGGTCACATTTCCTGGGTGATTCATACAGGAAACAATACAAGCTTCAGAACAACATTGACCTCAATTTATAATATGTCTTTGGTAGTTGGTAGCTGGCAAGCTTTACATTTCCTAACTTCTCACCACAGAGACTTTGGTAGAATGGTAAAATAACAGTGAAGAACATTTAAAGGACATAGACTGTACTTAACGAATTATTGGTTCTAAATTAACAGAAGTTAATATTATTTTATTTTTATCCAAGTGTTGTTATTTCTTGTTGAATTGTATGTGGAAGACCTGAGGCAAGAAACATCTCATCCAAAGACTGAATTTGGCCCTTAGTTCAACTTTAGACTTTGTTGATTACAGTTTCTGTGATCTTGGCCTCAATTTTCTCATCTATGAAATGGAGATAGTAAGAGTACCTATATTATAGAATTACTGGAATGATTAAATGAAATGGCCCATTTAATGTGCTGAGAATATCCACTGACAAATAGAAAAGGTGAAATAATATGAACGATAAAAATAAGAATATCAGGAGATCCACCTCAATCCTTTGAAATTAATTATTGCTTATAGTTGCATGGTTTTGACTTTAGTAGCAATATCCTAAAAGTCCACATGATGGAGAGGTTGTTCCATGTGAAGAGTAGGCCAGCTGTTTTATCATAGAGGTCAGCAGTTAGGTCTTTGGCTTTTTAGAAAAGCAAAATTACATATAGATATATGGAAATACAGTTTGACCTGTGTAGACAGATAACAATATTGATACGTCATGTGGATATTCAATTTCAAGGACTTGTAAAATGTAAATATTGAAAAACATCAGCATAAAGATAAAATTCAATAAGCTTTAGACTTTCTGAATGGAGTGTTAAATAAAACACACAATTAGACAATCCAAGTGTACTTAGAAGCAACAATAGCAGTTTCTCAAAAAACACTAATAACCCTGCAGGTAAGCTTCTCATTAACAAAATTTTTTTTAAAAAGCTCTATTTGGTGGAAACAAAAAAGAGAGGAGAACTTTGATAATGCGGAAATTGTGTGAGAAGAGCAGCTGTGTCCACTAAATGTGGTAAGTCAGATGCCTTCTAGGAGCCAAGTAGGTCAACAATGAAACCATAATCTTACAATACATGGGAGACAAGAGGGCCACTAGAAATAGCCATGGTGCAGAAGACACATTCAGAAGGACATGACTTGGCGGGTGCAGACAGGAACTTACTAAGAGCAATTGTGTGGTCAGGGAGGGGAGAGAAAAGGAGCTTGTCTTGCCTCTGCCTTGGGCTCTCTCTCTCTCTGGCTCCCTTCTCTTTCCACCTCCCACTGCACCACAGTCCTGCACCTTTCTTTGTTTTGTCTAGCTTATTCTGGGTCTCTCCCTCCATTCTCACCTAGCTTTCCCTTAACAGAAAATAATTTGTAAACAATAACTTAGGGAAATATTTGTTTTTAAAAAAAGTTTTAATTCTGTGTGCTTAATTTAATAGCATATGGGTTAAATCTCTTTTTGCCCTTTAAAGAAAGCTCCATTTTTATTTCAGTGTGTTTATGTACATGTACATATACAGTTGTACACATATACATATTTTTTATGGGCTTCCCAGGCAGCTCAGTGGTAAAGAATCTGCCTGCCAGTGCAGGAGACATGGATGAGATCCCTGGGTTGGGAAGATTCCCGGGAGAAGGAAATGGCAATCCACGCCAGTATTCTTTGCTGTAAAATCCCACGGACAGAGGAGCCTGGCAAGCTACAGTATATGGGGTTGCAAAAAGGCAGACATGACTTAGTGACTAAACAACAGGAACAATAATGTTTAAAACACCAGACAAATATAACAAGTAAGTGACAATCTCAAATAGGAAACCTATGTCCCATTAGGGCAAAAGAAGACAGATGAGAGCAACATCTGGTAATGTGATTAGTAGATTAGGGAAACATCCACAGAATTTACGCTGCAGGGGAAATGTAATGGGAAATACTCATTTACTACAATGCCTTGACAAGTGCTGCTGCTGCTAAGTCGCTTCAGTCGTGTCCAACTCTGTGCGACCCCATAGACAGAAGCCCACCAGGCTCCCCCATCCCTGGGATTCTCCAGGCAAGAACACTTGAGTGGGTTGTCATTTCCTTAGTCTCTTGTAAATAAAAGAGAGAAGATATTCTCCTATGATTCTTGAGGAGATCTTTAAGCATCTGCAAGTAATTTTTGCAAAGTTCTTATTGTCCCACTGCTTTGATTCATAGTTATACCATTGCAAAGGAAAGACAGATTAATAGGAAATAAGTATACATGTACATTTAATATAAGTGTTGCATGATACAGGAATCTTTATAAGGAAATGAAGATCCAAAGAAACAGATCTGAGTGGTTTTTTGCTAGGACTGATGAAGAATGGACAGCCGTGGAAGAGTATGACAGGTTAAAAAGTGTGAGGTGAATAGAGGAAATGGGGGAGCCTCTAACACCTGTGTGTTTGGATTCTTCTGAGAGTCCCTTTGTCTTCAGAAACAAGGATCCTCCTCCCCAGGTACAGGGAGGACACCATTCATGTGAGGGTTTTAGGCCTGTTTCAGTGGAGAGGGACAGCAAGAAGGTCAGAGTGAGCCTCCTGTGTCCGTTTTCTCAAAATCCTCCAACCTAAAATGTTCAGCATGCCCAGGTGCCGTATTTGGGAGTAGTGTGTCCTGAATCCCATCATTACTTTTGAGAAAAAGGGATATTTAAAGTCCAGCGAAACTCCTCCCTCAATTAGTTTGAGGGGAGTAGCAGTTAGAATGCTCTGTTCAGTTCCTCCTTAGGCAGCATGTTGCTTTTTCAATACTATAATATCTATAGTATATTACTCATTTAGGTCTGGGGTAATTATGATTATTTACATTATTTTTACTTTTTCTGAAATATATAATCTGGGAGATGGTATGTGAAAAATTATCATTCCTCAAATCCTGGAAGAGAGATGGGGAAAGATAATTTGATAATAAAAAATAATAACTTGTGCAATTTACTTTTATTTTACAATTTATTAGAAATTAAGAAAAAGGAACAACTTTAAAAGATTGATGTCTTTTTTTCTCTAAGAATAGATTGTACTTAAGATTGTCATAAACTTGGAAAATCCTTTTTTTTGTAAGATATTAAAGGCTATTTTTTAAGGGAAGCTTGGTGTCCTACAGTCCGTAGGGTCTCAAAGAGTCGGACACAACTACAAACATAGAAAGGGCTTTCCTGACGGCTCAGTCGGTAAAGATTTGCCTGCAGTGCAGGAGACACAGGTTCAATTCCTGGGTTCGGAAGATTTCCTGGAGAAGGAAATAGCAACCCCTCCGAAGGCAATGGCACCCCACTCCAGTACTCTTGCCTGGAAAATCCCATGGGTGGAGGAGCCTGGTGGGCTGCAGTCCATGGGGTCGATAAGAGTCGGACACAACTGAGTGACTTCACTTTCACTTTTCACTTTCATGCATTGGAGAAGGAAATGGCAACCCACTCCAGTGTTCTTGCCTGGAGAATCCCAGGGATGGGGGAGCCTGGTGGGCTGCCATCTATGGGGTTGCACAGAGTCAGACACGACTGAAACAACTTAGCAGCAGCAGCAGCCAGTATTCTTGCTTGAAGAATTCCATGGACAAAGAGCCTGGTGAGCTGCAGTCCAAAGGGTTTCAAAGAGCCCAACCTGACTGAGGGACTAAGCGCACATGCAAACATAGAAAGGATTTCTAAATGTGCCACATACTTCAAAAAGAGTTTCAAATTTTCTTTTTTATTGGCCATAGGTCATTTTATTTTGAAGTCAATGTCAAAGCATCAAAGTGAAACTCAGGTTCTTTCCTCACCCTAGTCTCAGCAAAATTATCCCCATGTGTTTTGTATATGAAATGTAGAAAACTTACTTCTAAGTCAATCTATAAAGCACTAGGCTTTTTCATCCTAAAAACTATTACAACTTCTCAAACAGATTGTAAGATAGAGGAAGAGTTTGTTGGACCATTGGCTCATTTAGGGCCACTTTCTTTGGACTCTAGTTCCTGTTCTATAAAATGAATCCTACCCATCATACATATTTAATGTGATTATTAACTGAAAAGAGGTGAGGCCTCTTTATTAATTGTAAAGAACTGAGCATATAGTTGCTAGCAGGATGGCAACAATAGGAGCCTTCTCGTTTTTATAACTCTGACATTTAAATCAGTAGTTTGTATATAGTAGACTATCAATACACATATATGTGTGTGTGTGTGTGTGTGTGTGTGTGTATTTTTTTATGGAAATAAATTGAATCAAAACCAATAGCATTTGAAAAAGAAGCAAAGGAATAAATAAATATAATGGAATTTGAAAAATGAGAAAGAAAATTAAAAGTTGCCTTATTGTAAGAGAAAATTTATCGCAACACCATGGACTATATAGTCCATGGAATTCTCCAGGTCAGAATACTGGAGTGGGTAGCCTTTTCCTTCTCCAGGGGATCTTCCCAACCCAAGGGCTCAAATACAGTTCTCCCACATTGCGGGTGGATTCTTTACCAGCTGAGATACAAGGGAAGCCCAAGAATACTGGAGTGGGTAGCTTATCCCTTCTCCAGTGGATCTTCCAGACCCAAGAATCAAACGGGGGTCTCCTGCATTTCAGGCAGATTCCTTACCAACTGAGCTATCAGGGAAGCCCCTATTCCAGAAATAGAAAAACTAAAAATGAATCACTTAACATTTACTCAAATTCAAGATGTCACTTTCGGCTATAGAGAGAAATCAATTGAAATGAAAAAGAACTTGGCAAATAGTGTGGCATCAGTGACTAGCCAAAATATATATATATATGAAGGAACAATTAATGAAAAACATGTCAATGTTTATGTATAAAATAACGAAAGTACTTCAGAGAGCAATCCTGGAGAAAGACAATAACACATGACGATGGAGTTGGAGGTAACGGTGGTGATGGGTATTCGTTTTGCGTTGGTATTTTTCCAAGCACAAGGAGGAATACAACACTAAGTCAGCTTCTGTTTGTTATCAACCCATTTTGCACCGGGAGGACAAAAAGAAAATAACTATTACTTCAGAACACAGGGGGAATATTCCAGAGAATTTAATACTATGTCATGTAAATCTCTGTAGAGGGAAAAATCTGCTAGGCATCACTTAAAGGCAAGAAACTTGTATGCTTAGATAAATTATCCAATTGGTGATTTGTGGGAGGAAATTTTTCCTGGAAAGATTTCCTTTTTAAGTTTTGAAAGATAAAAATTTATCACCAGTTTTTAGACCATTTTCTAAGAAGTCAGAAAACAACTGGCTGCAATGCTAACACTGTTACATGCACGCATACTATACATATGTGTAGTATATATGTATTTCTAACTTAAACAGTTTTGTTCTGGTGGCTGTCAGATAAGCATTCACAGATACCCCTTTTCTCTTCTGATCCCATCTTCCCTTGGTGCTGCTACTTTCCACCTGTTCCCATCTCTTCTGTCCTTTGCTGCTTGTCTGCAGTTCCTGAAAGAGCCAGAGCGGGAAACAAAGGTCTTAGGGTTGGAAGGAGCCTCACATGACCATCTCGTTACCCCTCCCCTACCCCTACATCATTCTCCATGTTTCACTGATTAGGAAACTGGGTCCCAGAGAAATACAAGAACTTTTCCAATGTCACACAGTTAAGACAAAGAAATAATGCCACCCTCTGCTACATCACCTCCTTCTATTTCCTTCCAGAATTTATCACTGTCTGAAATGACCTAATTCACTAATTAATTTACATACACATTAACAGTCTTCAAATACTAGAATATACATCCAAGAATTTAAGGACCTGAACTATTCTTGTGTCCTCAACGCTTAATGTCCATTACATCATAGTCATTCATTAAATAATGAACTAGAATATTGGTTTCTTGTTTCCAGTGTATAATTTTATAAACTCTACCAAATTATCCTATGAAAGATGGTATAGGATAACTTAACGATATCAGACCTGTTCTAGCTACAGGTCTGTCATAAACATGAGCCCAATTTATGCATTTTAAGCAGCAAAAATTTCTGTTTAGTGTTAATGTTTTCAACTCTTTGACATGTATAAGTAGCTTATGCTTCTTTTACATGCTCCAAGGAAGAAGAAAGTCCATGAATTGTGTTCATTTGGTAAACAGATACTGCTGGCCACTCAATGGATACTCATACTCACTTCATACTCTATAAAGAGAATTTTAATTTAATTGGAAAGTGGCAAGGTACCTAGTCTTTTCCTTTCTCTTCCCACTGTTCTTTCTGCTTGAGATAGACCAGATACTTGAAACAGCCTCTCTCTTAGGTCCACAAAGTTACAATTTTGAGATGTTCAGTTCAGTTCAGTTGCTCAGTCATGTCCAACTCTTTGCAACCCCATGGACTGCAGCACGCCAGGCTTCCCTGTCCATCACCAACTCCTGGAGCTTGCTCAAACTCATTCCAGCGAGTCAGTGATGCCATCCAACCATCTCATCCTCTGTCATCCTCTTCTCCTGCCTTGATTCTATCCCAGCATCAGGATCTTTTCAAAGAAGTCAGTTCTTCACATCAAGTGGCCAAAGTATTGTAGTTTCAGCTTCAGGATCAGTCCTTCCAATGAATATTCAGGACTGATTTCCTTTAGGATTGACTGATTGAATCTCCTTACAGTCCAAGGGACTCTCAAAAGTCTTCTCCAATACCACAGTTCAAAAGCCTCAATTCTTTGAGATCTTAAAGACAATGAAAAGTACTCAGATGCCCATTGGTGTCTGGAGCCACAATTCCAGTTCTGCAAATTTTCCTGCATGATATAAATAAACCTCTATCCATTGTTTGCTGGTTTTCTATTATTTGCTGTCAAATGCTGTTCTAAAAATAATGGAAAATCATTTGCTGAACATACTCTAGACTTCTGTTATTTTTAGGATTCTAACACGATAATGCCATATTCTCCTCAGGCTCACTCTTCATTCCCTCAAATTATACTCATTTTCACAAAGAGTTAGAGGAACGGAAAAAATTTGGTAAGTCATATTAGTAGATTGAGAAGAAAAGTGAAAATAAATCCAATACCATTTTAGTCTACTTTCTCCAATTGTTTTCTTCAAGTTAGCAGGCTTCTTTCAGTTCCTTCCTTCACCTCCTTTCTCTCTAATCTACTCTCATGTTCATCTTCTCTCTACAGACGAAGTCTCCGCTATCTGCATAAGTTAAGTATGAAATGCAGTGAGAGAAGTGGCCTGCACCAAGATCTGTATCCACAGAACAAGGAAGCCTCAGGCTAAACATCTAGGAGAGGTCTATGGTTGAATGGTAGACTCTACAAAATGCAACCAGGCACCTGTGCATCCATGTAGATCATTTCACCTAACTCATACAACCTTGTAAAGTAGAAGTTTTTATCTCCATTGCTATGTGAATTCTGTGGGATATTTGCAATGTTTATCACCATAATTATTTACAATTTGCAAAACCAAAGATGCTCGCCATCATTTTCCAAAAGCTCTTCTTACTCTGAAATTTAGTTCTTCAGAATGTTATGAAGACTAATAATTTAATTTCTTCAACAGATTTCACATTTCAGTAACATACACATTTTTAATGCAGGAGACATTAGAGACGTGGGTTCAATCCCTGGGTCAGGAAGATCCTGATCCCTGGGTCAGGAAGATCCCCTGGAGGAGGGCATGGTAACTCACTCCAGTATTCTTGCCTGGGAAATTCCGTGGACAGAGGAGTCTGGCAGGCTATAGTCCATGGGGTTGCAAAGAGTTGGACATGACTGAAATGACTTAGCACAAATGCAGGCATGCATACCTACCAGCTTTGAAGCCTGGTTTTTAGAATCAAAGACTTTGAAAACTAAGGATATTTCTTTCCCATCCTCCTTCAGAAAAGTCAAATACTCAATATTCCATGTAACCATAAACACTTCAGTGTAGTTAGACATGCTTTTCCATTATCAGCTTTCACTTTACATTGTTTGCTTTTAGATATAGGTAAATAAACAGAATTTTTAAAGCAATGCAATGTAAGTGGCTTATTTATGAATTCATAAAATCCATATTTCTACTAAAAAAACTCTGTGATACTTGCACTTAAGCTATTTGCTATGACAATACCTCATAACAGTGTTTCTAAAACTTCACTCAATTGTATATCACTTTTGTGATTTTGAGGTACCACTTCTACTATGACTATTTAACACCTTTTAAAAATATTGATTGAAAATATACTCACACTTAAGCTTGTCTCATCCTAAGCAACAATAGCTTAAGGATTTGTGATTAAGTATCCTTTCTAACATATAATAGTATCTTTAAATATAAAAATAACTTGTCCATGGCTAACCTAAAATCACCCATTTCCACAATATAGACAGCACTAATATAATTGAAATACAATTTAAAATGTATTATTTTGAATTAAAATTTAAAAGAATGGTGAAACTTTTTTAAGAACAGAAAATTGAGAATTTTATTTTTTATAAAGATGCTTACCCTGCACAACTCCAGGAAGAAAAGGGGGTTACAAAATTTCTGTTTAATAGAAATAAATCTTGTCTAAAATTCTGCTCTACCCCTCTATACTCTCTGCTTCAGTTCCTCACTTTTCAGTTCAGTTCAGTTCAGTTCAGTCACTCAGTCGTGTCCAACTCTTTGCAACCCCATGAATCGCAGCACGCCAGGCCTCCCTGTCCATCACCCTCTCCTGGAGTTCATTCAAACTCACGTCCATCGAGTCAGTGATGCCATCCAGCCATCTCATCCTCTGTCGTCCCCTTCTCCTCCTGCCCCCAATCCCTCCCAGCATCAGAGTCTTTTCCAATGAGTCAACTCTTTGCATGAGGTGGCCAAAGTACTGGAGTTTCAGCTTCAGCATCAATCCTTCCAAAGAAATCCCAGGGCTGATCTCCTTCAGAATGGACTGGTTGGATCTCCTTGAAGGCCAAGGGACTCTCAAGAGTCTTCTCCAACACCACAGTTCAAAGCATCATGTTTAGAGGGATTTAAAAAATGCTCAGCTAATCCATCTGACTTAATCTTTCCCAGATTCAGAGTATGCAATGGAAGAGTATGAAAGAACAAGTGGCCAGCATGAAAAGAGGACTGGGAGGAACTGATAAAGTATTATCTCAGAAAAGAGACCACTTAGGAGATGACACCAGTGTGTTCTTCGGTATCTGAACAGATGTGATATAGGAAAGGAGGCAAAGTACAGGAGAAAGAGAGAGATTAACACACAAAAGAATAAAGTTCCTTGGCTGGGTTGGGATTCAGCTGGAGCTATTCAAGAGTAAGAAGCAATCACTTGTCTGTGCTGTTGTAGAGGATGTACTAGAGAAGATTTGGATAGACAGTCTCAGGCCCTTTCTCATTCTAGCGGTACTAATAGACACGTTATTAAATACTCATTATGCTGGGCTAAACTTTTTATAGGTCCGTCTCTTTTAATTTTCACAATTACCCAATAAGGGTAAGTAAGTATGATTGTACTCATTTTACAAATGGAGATACTGAGTTTAACACTTGGTAGAGGTTGAATTTGAACCTAAGTCAGTAGACTCAAAGCCCGCCTACTAACCATTATATTACATTATAAATGTTGTCTGGGAAAGAAAAAGTTTTTGTTTTGTTTTGCTGCATTTTGTTTTGGTCAGAAAATCTTTCAGCTAAACTGAGGCCAAGTTGTCACTGTGAAAAAATTTTGCTGTAACCTGTAATTGTATGAAAAGGACCCTGAAAAGCCATTATCTCAGCTAGTTTCCTTGAAATTTCTGAGAAAGTCAACACTTTTCCAAAGGAACACTTAGGCTTTTAATTGTGATCTCCTTGTTTGGGGGGTAGAGAATAAAATAGAAGAAACCAATAATCCTGAAGGAAAATTATTCTTTTAATTTTGATGTCTTTTTATTTTTAAAAATGGAAAACAGAAGAATCCAGAAGCCATGCTGTTTATTTCCCCAGGATGTTCCAAAATCAGCTAAAGCTTTGGTTTCTTTTGTTTGTCTGAATCCTTTTGAAAAAACATTTATAAAAATGTCTGTTCATAAGAAGGGAAGGGCAGTTTTATTTTTTAGCACCTCAGGGAACCTCAAATAATCTCAAGGGGTATCAGGATGTTTTCCAAACACAAATAATTCAAAATCACCTAAATATTTGCCTTAATCAGCTTTTAATCAGGGAGAAACTTAGAAAATCAAATAAATAGTCACAGCAGGTGGTCTAGAAACTCCAGAAACTTGGGGTGAAACTGGCTTCACAAAAACAAAACAAGTCAGAGGAAGGAGGGAGAAGAGAAAGGAAGGAAGGATGAGAGGCAGGAAAGAAGGAAGGAAAAAAGAAGGAAACTTGGAGTAAGTATTCATTCAACCCACTCCAGTGTTCTTGCCTGGAGAACCCCAGGGACAGGGGAGCCTGGTGGGCTGCCATTTATGGGGTCGCACAGAGTCAGACACAACTGAAGTGACTTAGCAGCAGCAGCACATACTTGAGATACTACTAGTCAATGAGTTTTGCATTTATTTTCTTGGGGAAAATATCCTAAGGAAAATGATCATTGTCTCTATTGCACTGGCTTATAGAGTCACCCATTTCTTTTAATCTGTACACTATAAACCCCACAGTCAAAATTAAAAACAGTAGCTTTTCTCCTTTGCACCTTGATACTAAGATCCTACGTAGATTTCACATTTGATTTTTTCTTTCTATCTTAACTCTTTACTGACTTTTGAGAAATCTTTTCAACTTAATTTTTTTAATCAATGAAACGTTTGAACTTCACTAATATTATTAATGTGGGAACCAAATTGGGCATTCCTTCACCTCCATTAGGCTTCCCAGGCGGCTCTAACGGTAAAGAACTTACCTGTCAATGCCACTGAGACTTAAGAGAAGGGGATTCGATCCCTGGGTTGGGAAGATCCCCAGGAGGAGAGCATGGCAATCCACTCTAGTATTCTTGCCTGGAGAATTCCATGGACAGAGGGGCCTGGAGGGCTACAGTCCATTAAATTATGTGGTACAGATACTTTACATTATAATGCAATAAATAATGTTGTTCAGGATGCCAGGACTTTGAATTTTCAAAAGTGATATTTAGTAAATACATATGGTCTTGGAAAATCTTGCTTTGCACTGATGTTTCTCTGCCAGTTCTGCAGTGGAGAAATAATCTTTCCTCTATTTTCATAACACCTGGCAAAGTACCTTCTTAGAGACAAACTCATTAAAAAGTTGTTGAATTAATAAAAGCATGAATTAATGAAATTTCTTATGATAATAGATTTATACAATCTAATTATTCATTAAAATGCAATAGGAAACACCTCATATTTCAAATAATAGCCAAAACTAAGCAACAGGGGAGATTTGGCATATTTTATTTTAGAGTTTTAATTCTTCTTTCTGAATAACTAGTGGAAATGATAAAAAATACATCTCTCACAGCTTAGAAAATGGAGAGACTTCTGCAGTCCTTTAACCATTAATGTGTTGTTGGAGAGAAAAATATGTTTAATATCTAAAGATGAACACCTTTTGATATTTTGAATCAAAAAATCTGGCATTTCTTAGTCATGTTGAAATAAATACCATGTACCACTAAGTATACAGAAACATGATACATGCAAAGCTTAATTTAAAAGTTTAATTAAATTCCTCTGTAAGTTAAACCCAGACACGAACTCATGTCTAAAGATATTTAATATTTATTTTTTTGCTTTAAAGTGATACTATTTACATTTGACCTTAGAAGGCAAATTGTATCAGTAGGACATCAGGGATTAAGCTGGGCAGTATTAAAGTTAGAACACTCACATTTGCAGATTTTCTATGTTGTTAAAAAGAAAAATCACTGTAAAATAAATACTTATTCTTTAATTGTAAGTATCATAATATGAAACAATCTGTAGGTGGTTCTAAAGTTCCATCAAGGGGCACTTCCCAGGAGGTGTATTACTATCGTATGAGCGTGGAGAGCAGAGGTGGAAGTCAAGCAGTGGCATTCCAGGGGATATTCAGAAAGGTTAATAGTTCAGTTATTCCCAAGAAGCCTTCTTGTTGCAGACCCGTAATTAATGGTCCCACTGCTGCACTCTCTCGTTCACGCCTTCTTCCTCTTCAGGGAATGCTGATTCATTCTGGCCTTTCAATTGCTTAACCCCTGAAATTATAAAAATTATGCTCAATTTATTTCTGGCAGATTGACTGCTTTGCTCCAAGAGATAAAGAAAATGACTGGAACGTTTTCATTGCTGTATATGTGTTTTCTCCAAGAATCTAAACACCCAATCCTGTATAAACCTTTTAATTAATTCACCGAGGGATAAAAACACACCCAGCCTAATTTCCATTAGAGATAGGCATCTTTTATAGTAATTAAACCTTCTTCATTAAGAACTGCATCACTGCCTATTAAAAACCTGTTAGCTAAAAATCGCCTCACAGGCTCTTATTGTAATTTTGACATATCACTTAGTTCAAATATTTCTTTTGGCATCCATGAACTCTGTTACAATGAGAACCATTAGAATCTCAGGAACAAAGAGATCTGTGTGCACCATTTCTACAACTTGCAAACAAAAAAAGAATCAGAATATCGTTAGTCTTCTTTAGGAATAAAAACAAATGGATATGATTCTGAAACTTCTGTATTAAAAATTCTTCAGTCACTTCGCCCACAACCTACACAGAGGAAAACCATTGTCACATCTTTGCCTGCTATGTAAGCTTATATGATCTGGCTTCTCCCTACCTATCTGGCCTCATTTCCACCAGCCTTTCCTGCATCCCCCTCTAACAGTAATTTATGCCCTAACAATGCTAACCTGCTCTTAAACATCACAGATCACTCTATGTGTGTTAATTGCTCAGTTGTCTGATTCTTTGCAGCCCCATGGACTGCTGGGCTCCTCTGTCTATGGAATTCTCCAGGCAAGAATACTGGAGTCTTCTAGCCATACTAGCCATTCTCTTTTCCAGGGGAGCTTACCAACCCAGGGATCGAATCTGGGTCTCCTGCACTGCAGGCGAATTTTTTCACCATCTGAGCCACCAGGCTGCCCACAGGTCACTCTAGGCTCCCTGAGACCTCCATCTTTTCCTCATTCTATTCTCCCTGCCAAACAGCTTCTTCCTACTACCCGCCTGACAACTTCTCACTCATCCTGATCTCAGCTGGCCTCCTCTGTGAAGGCTCCCCAAGCTCTCCAAGTGTACCTCCTTGGTCTTTCAAACATTTCCCTCTGCTCTGGGATCACTTTCTTTTGTATCAATGACTTTATAGAACTATATTTGTTTACATGTCTTTCTCACTAGAACAAACTTGCTGATGTCAGGATTACGGAGTTTCACTTTGGAGTCCCAGGCACACAGCATGGCAAATAGGAGGTGTTCATTAATACTGATTGTATAAATGATTGATGGAATTAATGATGTGACACTTAAATATGTCTTTGGAAGTTCCACACTAATGTATGTTCAGATTTTTTTCAAAATTAATTCAAATTTGGGGTATAAATCAGAAGGAAATTACCACAACCATACTCTACAAAATTATCTTTCATTTCACTTGGGTCTATTCTGCTAAAACATCATGCTAGCTGACACTCTGCCTTATAGTGCTTAACATTGAAAAGTTTATAGATATATTTTTCAGAAAATTGGTTTATGAGATTTTTCTAAATATTACTGGAAAACATTATAGTTAGAATTAATGAGTGAAAGGAAGTCACTCCTCTTGTATACTATGAAATAAAGAAACTAAAAAAAAAAGAGAGAGAGAGAGAGTGGATTTGCATATACTGTAGTCAGTAAGCCTTAGAGAACCATTTGACAAGGAATGGCATCCCTGGGCTTGGGGGATTATCTTGAAAATATATCTGATTGGTTGTAATAATATTTAAATACTTTAATTTCATCTGCAAGCACAGATTCACTCACAGTCACTACAGAGAGAACTTTGTTGTTAACAAATGGGACTTATTTCATCTTGGTATAGATTACATAGGAGAAAAAGAGGTCTAAATCCTAAGGAGAAGGAAAGGGAGTTTAACAAGCATTCAATCAGTCACTCTGCTAGAGTCGTACATCCCTGAGTTACTAAACCTCGTAACAACTACACTAGAAAAATACCTGGATGGTGAAATTTAGATTCCAAGAAGATAAATGATTTGTTCAAGGTTACAAGGATAGTAACCTCAGTGACTTCAACAACCACAGGTATGCTGATGATACCACTCTAATGGCAGAAAGAGAAGAGGAACTAAAGAGCCTCTTAATGAGAGTGAAGGAAGAGAGAGAAAGAGCTGGTTTAAGACTAAATATTAAAAAAAATTAAGATCATGGCATCCGGCCCTATTACTGCATGGCANAGTAACCTCAGTGACTTCAACAACCACAGGTATGCTGATGATACCACTCTAATGGCAGAAAGAGAAGAGGAACTAAAGAGCCTCTTAATGAGAGTGAAGGAAGAGAGAGAAAGAGCTGGTTTAAGACTAAATATTAAAAAAAATTAAGATCATGGCATCCGGCCCTATTACTGCATGGCAAATAGAAGGGGAAAAGGTGGAAGAAGTGACAGATTTCCCCTTCTTGGGCTACAAAATCACTGTGGAGGGTGACTACAGCCATGAAATCAGAAAATGATTGCTTCTTGGCAGGAAAGCGATTACAAACTTAGCGTGTTGAAAAGCAGAGACATTACTTTGTTGACAAAGGTCTATATAGTCAAGGCTATGGTCTTTCCGGTGGTCACATACAGTTGTGAGAGCTGGACCGTATAGAAGGCAGAACATCAAAAAACTGATGCCTTCAAACTGTGGCGCTGGAGAAGACTTCTGAAAGTCCCTTGGACAGCAAGGAGATCAAATCAGTCAATCTTAAGGGAGATCAACCCTGAGNGGCTATGGTCTTTCCGGTGGTCACATACAGTTGTGAGAGCTGGACCGTATAGAAGGCAGAACATCAAAAAACTGATGCCTTCAAACTGTGGCGCTGGAGAAGACTTCTGAAAGTCCCTTGGACAGCAAGGAGATCAAATCAGTCAATCTTAAGGGAGATCAACCCTGAGCACTCACTGGAGGAACTGATGCTGAAGCTGAAGCTCCAGTATCTTGGTCATCTGGTGCAAACAGCTGACTCATTGGGAAAGTCCCTGACACTGGGAAAGATCAAAGGCATAAGGAAAAGAAGGTGTCAGAGGATGAGATGGCCGGACGGCACTATTGATGCAATGAACATGAGCTTGGTCTAACTCCGGGAGATGATGACGGACAGGGAGGCCTGGCATGCTGCAGTCCATGGGGTTGCAAAGAGTTGGACATGACTGGGTGACTGAACAACAACAACAATGACGATAGTGTGGTTCCAAAAGAAGTTCTGGCACATCATAGTTCCTCAGTATAGCCTGACTGACTGAATGAATGAGAGAATGAAGTATAATAAGGATAGTGTGGTTCCAAGAGAAGTTCTGGCACATCAAAGGTCCTCAGTATAGACTGACTGAATGAAAGAATGAGAGAATGAAGTATAAAGTTCCATTGTCAAGAGACACCCAACTCACCTTCNAAGACTTCTGAAAGTCCCTTGGACAGCAAGGAGATCAAATCAGTCAATCTTAAGGGAGATCAACCCTGAGTACTCACTGGAGGAACTGATGCTGAAGCTGAAGCTCCAGTATCTTGGTCATCTGGTGCAAATAGCTGACTCATTGGGAAAGTCCCTGACGCTGGGAAAGATCAAAGGCATAAGGAAAAGAAGGTGTCAGAGGATGAGATGGCTGGACGGCACTACTGATGCTATGAATATGAGCTTGGTCTACTCCGGGAGATGATGAGGGACAGGGAGGCCTGGCATGCTGCAGTCCATGGGGTTCCAAAGAGTTGGACATGACTGGGTGACTGAACAACAACAACGACGATAGTGTGGTTCCAAGAGAAGTTCTGGCACATCATAGTTCCTCAGTATAGCCTGACTGACTGAGTGAATGAGAGAATGAAGTATAACAAGGATAGTGTGGTTCCAAGAGAAGTTCTGGCACATCAAAGGTCCTCAGTATAGCCTGACTGAATGAATCAATAAGAGAATGAAGTATAAAGTTCCATTGTCAAGAGACACCCAACTCACCTTCACCTTTAAACTTTTTGGATGCTAACCTAAATTAATCTATCAATCTCTAGGATTTACTGTAGGATTAGCTACTAATCTGGTTCAAGCCATCTTGTCGTTCCCTCTGAAATATTAAAGCACAGTAACCATTGAGCTGCCTTCCACTCTTTCCTGAGCTAAAATTGCCTGCATCTCTCTGGGTTCCCAAAGGTTTTACTGTCTCCAGAGTTCATCCCTTTTATCCTTGAGATAATTACAGAATAATGAAGTTGTGTTCAGACAATTTTCTTTAAATTAGGGTTAATTCAATGGCAACATTGATTTGTCTGTATGAGGGGGTCAAACACGTGAAAAAATGGTAACTAGAATTTCCAATTTATTAAACCATTAATCAACTATTCCCCATATTTTGACTATAGGTCTATTTACTTATTTTGTANTAATTACAGAATAATGAAGTTGTGTTCAGACAATTTTCTTTAAATTAGGGTTAATTCAATGGCAACATTGATTTGTCTGTATGAGGGGGTCAAACACGTGAAAAAATGGTAACTAGAATTTCCAATTTATTAAACCATTAATCAACTATTCCCCATATTTTGACTATAGGTCTATTTACTTATTTTGTAATAATAATGGCCACAAAGTTATATAAGAAAGCCTGCTTTAAAGTAAAATGACTCCAGCAAACCTTGAAATGTGCTTTTTCAGTCGAGTGTGGCACTAACCATTTCCAGGTGAAAGATGTTGATGAGGCAGAAGTTGGTGGCAACACAGAGCTGTTCTACAGAACCACAGATTCTTTGGTTCCCAAAGCATTTATCACTAATATCATCTTTCCATTGAGTAACAGATGTTAGTTAATTTGTGTTTTGACTCTTTTTCCTGGCCAGCAATGTTTGGTTGGTTTTAGACGCAATAAATGCTGAGATTAAAGTGTGAAGTCTGTGAGGACTGTCTAAAATGTTTCTCCTCATGCTCCTCCTCCTATCTCCAGACACACATATGCTTTATACTTAAATTTTCTTTGACCCTGCATTCAATATTTGAGTAATTCTGGAGGTGAAGGGAAGCAACTTGGTCTGGAGGTGCTGAGGAAATTCTCAAAGCTTCCTCTTCTGCCAAATGCTAAGAAGCACATAGGAAAACACCTCACCTGCACAGGCGCTGATTCCCAACATGTGGCAAAGGGCCTCCTGAAGCAAGAAAGACACAGCCAGGGTTCACGTGGGTGGAAAGCAGAGGGATTCCCAAATGCACAGAGGTGCTTTTCTCCATAGCAATAATGAACACACAAGAGAAGAAACCATAGACAAGACAAGGATGCAATATGAATACATGAAGGAATGAAGAAAATAGTTTGAGGAAAAGAAAGCAGATGGAGAAAAAGAAGAAAAAGAAAAGAAACATTGCCCCCACCCAGAACGTTACACTCATGCCCTTCTCCAGTCTGTAGATCAGGAGGTTAGACGTGAGTTGGGGGAAGTTGTGAAGTGACTGAGTGAAGAATTACAAAGAATTCATCCATAAAAGGAGGCTTACATTTGGCAAACCACAGACCAATANCCCAGAACGTTACACTCATGCCCTTCTCCAGTCTGTAGATCAGGAGGTTAGACATGAGTTGGGGGAAGTTGTGAAGTAACTGAGTGAAGAATTACAAAGAATTCATCCATAAAAGGAGGCTTACATTTGGCAAACCACAGACCAATATGTTTATCAATTAATTCAGAGGGAAAAAATGGGCAGGTAGGTGACACGAAACTTGCAAGAAAAGATACATGATGAATGACAAAATTAGTATTCCAAAGAGCTGGGAAGATGGCCTAAGCGATTAAGGTGAAGGTGAAGTTGCTCAGTCCTATTTGACTCTTTGCAACCCCATGGACTGTAGCCTACCAGGCTCCTCCAACCATGAAATTTTCCAGGCAAGAGTTCTGGGGTAGGGTGCCATTTCCCTCTCCAGGGGATCTTCCCCACCCAGGGATCGAACCCGGGTCTCCCACATTGCAGGCAGGCGCTTTACCATCCGAGTGGTAGAGGTCAAAGGGAGCTTTTTCTGTAGGAAAGTTATTTTGGTACTAAAAGAGAATGAGGACAACCTTGATTGATTATGGTTAGGGGTTCAAGTGACCACAGTTTCATGGTGACCCAGCAGAGTCACCGGTGTGCAGGAACTGAGCTCTTCTAACAGCAGAGGCAGCAGTTTAAGAGAGGAGATTTCTCTCAAACTGTGTGCTGGTCAGACCTTTTCTGGATTATGCTGCCCAGTTCTGGACTTGGCATTTCAAGAGTTCCACTGAAGGAAATAACTGGGATTGAAAGCAGTTGTATGAAATCTCTTCAAGAAGAACTGGATATGAAATTGGACTGTTAAGCATAAAGAAAATTAAGAGGACAAAAGAGGTTGCCGTTGATTTCCTCAAAGCCTGGAAAAAGAAATAAAATCTATCTAAGTAGCTACTGAGAGCTGATATTCATATGGTAAAGGCAAATTACAGATGGTCTTTGATTTACAAAAGGGTAAACCACTGAAAATATCATGAGTGGAAAATGCATTTAATACACCCTATTGAACATCACAGCTTAGCCTAGACTACTTTAAATGTGCTCAGAACACATATATTAGCCCACAGTTGGGCAAAATCACCTAACACAAAGCCTACTTTATTATAAGGTGTGGGACATATCATGCAATTTATTGAATACCATACTCAAAGTGTAAAACAGAGTGGCAGTATGAGTACAGGATGGTTGTAAGTGTATTGGTTGTTTTCATTCATCACGGTATGGGTGACTGGAGCTGTACTCACTGCCTTGCCCAGCATCGTTAGCCCAGAAAAAGATTAAAATTCAAAACTTGAAATACAGTTTCTTCTGAATGTATATTGCTTTTGAACTATTGTAAGCTGAACTATCATTAAGTTGGGGACATCTGTATGATTTAATATAAAGAAGAAAATGTCTAAGTTCTTCATGTTTGCCCAGCAGTAAGCATGTGAATGAGCTCCCCATCACTGTGTGTGTTCAAGTCAAAGTGAAATTTCCATTTCAGAGGAGAGTTAAGGCATCCTACACTGAGTAGCAGGACAGACTGAAAAACTCAAGGACCCTGATATGCTATTCATATACAAAGCAGGTCTTTTCTGCTGAAGAATCTGCTCTGCTGTGAGTACTGTAAGTTACTAGAAAGTCATTCTAACTTTAAATGACATAAATGGCCCAAATCCACATTTTAAAACTAATTCACATTGGGAGTAGCAAATGTAAATGAATTCACTTTTTTCCAACCACATATTTTAGTTACTTGAACTCATTCTAAAGTCCTCTAGGGAATTTGTGGGTGTATTTTGAGAGCCTCTGACCCTCTTGGAATTCTATTTATACTTATATCTGTGCCTTTTCAGGAAAGAAGGTCTGTAGTTTTCCACAGAATCTCAGAGGGGTCTTTGACTCACAAATAGTTGTGAATATGAATTCAAGTCTAATTTCTTCACTTGAAAGATGAAAGGACAATTTCAGTTGGCAAAGGGACTTGTTTAAATTCACATAGCAATCATGCGCTGGGCTAGGACATAAATCTGGACCCCTAATTTCTACTGGGGGCTTTTCATGTGGACCACTGGGGCTCAATCTTCCATTGTCATTGATAATTTCCAAATAAAACCTCAAGGAAAATGTAGTAACTTGAGATCATGAGGCCCTTTTCATCATCAAATTCTTTCAACTCGTAACAGATATAAATCTAACTTCTCAGTCTTTTTTTCATCATGGAGGTTAGTGTTTTTAATAGAATTTGTAATCAGGAAGATGTAGAATTTAAATTTAACTTGGCAAAATGCTCAGAATAGAACCAAGTTACAAATAATGTTTGGGTTATCAAGAAAGAAGCAATGTGAGTTCAATATAATAATGTTCCTTCTGTGTGTTGAACAGCAGAGAGACACAACTGCAAATCAGATGGGAATGTAGGTCAGAGGTGATAGTGTGCATATAAAAGAAATTAATTCAATGAAAGCATGTTGCAGAAATAAAGCATTTGGAGAGTTCTGGTGTGGGGAAGAAGGGGTCCAACTCGGAGATAATAATTTGGACAGCCATTGATGGAGCAATATACTGGTTAGATTAAGCAAAATAGCAAGTCTAATTTCTTTATGAGAAAACTATTTGAAAAGTACATTTAATAATCATTAGTTTTCTGAAAGCTTACTATACACAAAAGAGTGAGTTCAATGGCTCTAAAAGGACGATTGCTTGTATATCAATCCTTCAAATTTTATCAAAATAATTATGTTAATTTATTCAAGGAATATAATTTAAGCCATAATATGGTACATCAGGGCTAAGAAGTAAAGGCCCACCATTTGTCAGACTGAAAATGTGCTTTGCATTTCCCAAAACGCTTTCACATGTATTTTGTCTAATCTTCTTGACATTCATTTATAATAAATATAAATCATTTATAATAAATAAATGCATTCATATATAATAAATGAAATATAGCTATAATAATAGCTATCTATTAATTTAATGCTTAGGGTCACAGAGATCAAATAACCTATACATTTCATTCCAAAGGTAAACACCAAATATGTCCTAAAAAGTGAAAGTGAAGTTGTTCAGTCGTGTCTGACTCTTTGCGAACCCATGGACTGTAGCATACCAGGCTCCTCCATCCATGGGATCTTCCAGGCAAAAGTACTGGAGTGGGTTCCTGACCCAGGGATCTCCCACATTGTAAGCAAGATGCTTTACCATCTGAGCCACCAGGGAAGTCTAAATATGTCCTGAACTCATCCTTAATCTATCCCTATTTTATTTAAAGTAATTTCATATACACAGCACAGTTGTTCTCTGCTCCCATACTATGACTGTTCAGTTAATGTAAATTGCAAATCCACACATAATCATTTCACTTAACTACACACTACTTAGAGAAGCATTTCTCTGCAGAAGGATAAATGTGTAATATGCTAATTTCTTAATCATACATAGGAATAGAGGCAGCATGTTTGATACACATAAATATTCAGAAGTATTACATATTTATGTATATTTTACTTATCATATATTTTACCAAGGCTGTTGCCCAAAAGTAAAACCTGGGTGAAAGATTTAGCAGTAAATACTGAGGAGAAGATAGGAGACAAGGTACACTTACCTGCTGTCATTAGAAGTATGAATTCAAAGAGCATCTTTGAAGAGTAATCTAGTCTCATTTTTCAAAATGCAAAGTGTCTCATTTTTCAAAATGCAAAGTGTTCATATCTTTATCAGTAAGTCTAAGGTTGGGTTCAGGCAAGAATATGATTTTTTTAATTTTGCAAGGATACTGCTGTTTAGCCAAGGTTGAGAATCACNTATTTAGCAGTAAATACTGAGGAGAAGATAGGAGACAAGGTACACTTACCTGCTGTCATTAGAAGTATGAATTCAAAGAGTATCTTTGAAGAGTAATCTAGTCTCATTTTTCAAAATGCAAAGTGTCTCATTTTTCAAAATGCAAAGTGTTCATATCTTTATCAGTAAGTCTAAGGTTGGGTTCAGGCAAGAATATGATTTTTTTAATTTTGCAAGGATACTGCTGTTTAGCCAAGGTTGAGAATCACTTTGATAGACCAAATGTCTCTTTTGCCCTCTACAGCCAAGTGCTCTCCCTTTTTCTTCAAAGCTAATGCATTCCATGAACTCAGAAGTAAAGCTAAATTTTTAAGCCTACACATAATGGAGCTAAACAGTGTTGGGCAATTTCACTTATAGCAAGAGACAGAATGACTCCTTCTTTTGCAAGGCTTGGCTGTCTTGATTGAACACAATAGCGTATCTAAAACAAAGAATGCATCAATCAGCAGGAGTCAGTGGTTAGCC
>SJYA01005608.1:0-15747 GCA_006410615.1 Neotragus moschatus | reverse complement strand
CTGTCAACAGAATTACCTTTTTGACACATGGCATCATCACCGACCCTCCACATGGAGGGTGAGCTCCATTAGCTGAGCATCTACTGTCTACTGGCCTGTCTTGGACAATTGCTGTGCATGGGCAGTGAGCAGAACACACAGGCTGTCTAACCCCTCAGTCAGCTGGGAACATCCTGGGGACAAGCAGTCAGCACCTATGTGTATCAGGTGTGTCAGTTGACCACCAGAGCTTTGGAGAAAAATAAAGTGGAGAATGGAGAACAGAGCAGGCTCTAGGGGTGGGCAGGCTGGGAGTGTAAGTGGTGATCAAGGCCTGCCTGGTTTTGAGGTGACAGCAGAACAAAGGTAGGAGGAGACGAAGTAAGTCAAGTGAGCATCAGAGGGAGGGAATTATGGGAGAGGAACCAAGCAGTTTAAAGGTCCCAAGGCTGGAGCTCCTGTGGACAGCCAGAGCACCTGCAGGGATGCACAAAGCCAAGGGCAGGGTGGGTGGGGGTGTTGTGGCCATGGAGGTGCCTGGGGCCTTCAGAGGAACTCCAACTTTCAGTCCAAGTACTTGTTTCTAAAGCGAATTTCTTTAACTTTAAAAGTGAATTGATTTAGAGGGACTTTGTTACCTGGCTGTCCTTAACAGGAGTGGTTCACTGGCCCCAATACATGGACACACGTTTGATCGCTGGTTGGGGAACTGAGATCCTACATGCCACATGGCATGGAATGCACTCAATTTAGAGGAGACGACATTAATAAGAGCTATAAGGGTGACCATCAGAAAAGCTGAGTGCCAAAGAATTGATGCTTCTGAAATGTGGTGCTGGAGAAGACTCTTGAGAGTCCTATGGAAAGCAAGGAGATCCAACCAGTCCATTCTAAAGAGATCAGCCATGGGTATACTTTGGAAGGAATGATGCTGAAGCCTGGGTACCTAGGCCACCTGATGGGAAGAAGTGACTCATTGGAAAGGACTCTGGTGCTGGGAAAGATTGAAGGCAGGAGGACAAGGCGACGACAGAGAATGATATGATTGGGTGGTGTCACCAACTCAATGGACATGAATTTGGGCAAGCTCTGGGATTTAGTGATGGACAGGGAAACCTGTCCATCATCCAGGCGTGCTACAGTCCATGTAGTCCCAAAGAGTTGGACACCCCTGAGAGAGAAAACTTACTGATAGGGGTTCTACAGCATTTTCTGACCAAACAGTGGTGTAAACTTCATGAATTATCATATGAATCCAGAACTTGTGTGCCAGGTCAAGAGCTGGTCTCTGGTGAGCCTACCTGAAGTCCTAGTTGGGGTGGGAGTGGAGTCTAGAGCCCCTTTTCCAAGTACAGATCTAATTGAGAAGAACCTATGCCATGAGCATGTGACAGTGATCAAAATAAAGATCAGAAGCTGCTTAGGCCTCTGGTCATGGGCATCCCCCTAACATGCTCTCTCATTTCTTACCTGGAGAATGACAGAGAAGTCCATAGAACTGTTACTGATATTCATTTGCCCCCTCACATTAAAGAGGGTTTCTTGGGGTGGTGTAGCAGACATTTTGAAATGACCATTTACTATCCTGAAATGAAATACTAACGAGTAACAAAACCTCCTTAAAACCAAAATGTCCTGTCCCAGGAAAATTTTCAATCAGAAACAAAACAAACAAGCAAAAAAACTGTCCTGAGATCAACATCTAGGAACACAAAGAGAAATAGGGAGTGAACTCCCTGGTGGTCCAGTGGTTAAAACTTCACCTTCCAATGCAGGGGGTGCGGCTTCTATCCACGGGGAGCTAAGATCCCACATGTCTCAAGACCAAAAAAAAAAAAAAAAAAAAAAAGATATGTGATACGATAACAAATTCAATATAAAGCTCAAACATGGAAGAAACTAGATGTCCCTCAGCAGATGAATGGATAAGCAAGCTGTCGTACATATATACACGATGGACTATTACTCAGGCATTAGAAAGAATACATTTGAATCAGTTCTAATGAGGTGGATGAAAGTGGAGCCTATTAAATAGAGTGAAGTAAGGCAGAAAGTAAAACATCAACACAGTATACTAATGCATATATATGGTTCTTAGAAAGATAGTAACCATACTCCTATATGTTAAAGAGCAGAAGAGACACAGATGTATGGAACAGTCTTTAGGACTCTATGTGGGAAGGTGAGAGTGGGATGACTTCAGAGAATAGCATTGAAACATGTATACTATCATATGTGAAACAGACCGCCAGTCCAGGTTCAATGTATGAGACAAGGTGCTCAGAGCTGTTGTACTAGGATGATGCAGAGACACAGGATGAGGAGGGAGATGGGAGTGGGGTTCAGGAAGGGGAACACACGTACACTCATGGCTGATTCACCTCAATGTATGGCAAAACCACTATGATATTGTAAAGTAATTAGCCCCCAATTAAAATGAATACATTGATTAAAACATAAAATTATGTTGCAAAAATAAGTGTAAGACAATGAAAATAACAACAGTAAGAAAAACAATGGTCCACATTAATATATATATNAAAGAAATGATATGTGATGTGATAACAAATTCAATATAAAGCTTAAACATGGAAGAAACTAGATGTCCATCAGCAGATGAATGGATAAGAAAGCTGTCGTACATATATACATGATGAACTAATATTCAGGCATTAGAAAGAATACATTTGAATCAGTTCTAATGAGTTGGATGAAAATGGAGCCTATTAAATAGAATGAAGTAAGGCAGAAAGAAAAACACCAACACAGTATACTAATGCATACATATGGTACTTAGAAAGATAGTAACCATACCCCTATATGTGAAAGAGCAGAAGAGACAAAGATGTATGGAACAGTCTTTAGGACTCTGTGGGGGAAGGTGAGAGTGGGATGACTTCAGAGAATAGCACTGAAACATGTATACTATAATATGTGAAACAGATCACCAATCCAGGTTCGATGTATGAGACAAGGTGCTCAGACCTGTTGCACTGGGATGATGCAGAGACATGGGATGAGGAGGGAGATGGGAGTGGGGTTTAGGATGGGGAACTCATGTACACTCATGGCTGATTCACGTCAATGTATGGCAAAACCACTATGATATTGTAAAGTAATTAGCCCCCAATTAAAATGAATACATTGATTAAAACATAAAATTATGTTGCAAAAATAAGTGTAAGACAATGAAAATAACAACAGTAAGAAAAACAATGGTCCCCATTAAATATATATATATATATATAGAGAGAGAGAGAGAAATAAGAGAGTCATTTATACTCAAGGGTTCCTCAGGTGGCGGTAGTGGTAAAGAATCCACCTGCTAATGCAGGAGACATAAGAAACACAGGTTTGATCCCTGGGTCAGAAAGCTCCCCTGAAGTAGGCCATGGCAACCCACTCTGGTATTCTTGCCTGGAGAATCCTGTGGACAGAGGAGCCTGGGGTCTATAGGGTCACAAAGAGTTTGACAGGACTGAGAACGCACAGGTATTCACTCTCACAATAGTGCGTGCTTCAGTAGGTAAATGTTCAAGCACACAGCCTTGCACGCAAATGTGCCATCACTGAGGACTCACCCTGGAAAATGCAGGAAGACACAAATGTGCAGCCTCGGCCATTCACAAAGGCCATTGAGGTACTGTGGGCACCATGTGATTGCCACAAACTGAAAAGCAACCCATGGTTAGGCTTTAAATAAAACAAAATATAGACTTCTCCAGTCTACAAAATAATTGCAGCCTTGGAAAACGTTAATGAAATTTAGTTGACAAAGTGCAGATAAGGGTTATTATGAATAACACAGGTTATTATGAGTGGATTTGTACTTACTTAGCTATCTGGCAGAAAGGGTTATTATGAATAACACAGGTTATTATGAGTGGGTTTGTACTTACTTAGCTATTTAGCAGAACATTTGAAAATCATTCAAGCCTAAGGCATGCGATGAAGCAGGCACCTGACCCCATGTGTAGTGACCCCCATATCATGACAACAGTCAAAAATCACACCCCTAGATTTTTCACAGTCACTCGTTCTTCTTCTAGAACTAGGGTCTCCCTCCCTAAGTGAGGCAGGAGGAGGTAGAGCTGACAGAGATGCCTCTTTATAAACTAAAGCGAAGTGAAGTGAAGTAGCTCAGTTGTGTCTGACTCTTTGTGATCCCATAGACTATACAGTGTGTGGAATTCTCCAGGCCAGAATACTGGAGGGGGTGGCCTTTCCCTTCTCCAGGGGATCTTCCCAATACAGGGATCAAACCCAGGTCTTCAGCATTGCAGGCTGATTCTTTACCAGCTGAGCCACCAGGGAAGCCCAAGAATCCTGGTGTGGGTAACCTAGCCCTTCTCCAGGGGACCTTCCAACTCAGGAATCTTCCCAACCCAGGAACTGGCATCTCCCGCATTGCAGGTGGATTCTTTACCAACTGAGTTTTGAGGAAAGCCAAATAAAAGTGTTCTTTTCTTAATTGATATCTTAGTTCTCCAACCGGAGGTTGAACCCATACCCCCCGCAGTGGAGGCACAGAGACTTAACCATTGCATCTGCAGGAAAGTCCTGGAAATGCCTCTTTCAATTTTATGTTTCAGGTGCCTCCCTCAGCTCACCCTATAGCCACCTGGCTCTCACAGAAACAAGTGACCAGGAGAGCACATTTTGCCCTAAATCCCTGCTGTGCCATCGTTGGCTGTGTGACCTTCAGCCAGTGGCAGCCCTCTCTGAGCTGCCTTTTTAACTGTCACTCCTTCAGGGAACAGATCCCAAGGGGGCCAGCAGAAAAACTGTGCAGAGCTAGCCGTCAGTAACCCAAAGACGGTGTGGTTAATACTCGCTGTGGCTGTGGGGGATGCAGGGGTGAGGGAGAATGCTAAATCTATCTTCAGAAACTCAGATGAGGGTCTCTCTCCAGGGAAGCCAGCTGAGAAAGAACACAGGAGTCTGAATTAGCAAAGAACAAAGAGGAAAGACTGAGACAGTATGGTACTGGCATAAAGACAGAAATATAGATCAATGGAACAAAATAGAAAGCCCAGAGACAAATCCACACACCTATGGACACTTTATCTTTGACAAAGGAGGCAAGATTATACAATGGATTAAAGACAATCTCTTTAATAACTGCTGGGAAAACTGGTCAACCACTTGTAAAAGAATGAAACTAGAACACTTTCTAACACCATTCACAAAAATAGACTCAAAATAGATTAAAGATCCAAACATAAGAACAGAAACTATAAAACTCCTAGAGGAGAATATAGGCAAAACTCTCTCTGACATAAATCACAGCAGGATCCTCTATGATCCACCTCCCCGAATACTGGAAATAAAAGCAAAAATAAACAAATAGGAGATAATTAAAATTAAAAGCTTCTGCACAACAAAGGAAACTATAAGCAAGGTGAAAAGACAGCCTTCAGAATGGGAGAAAGTAATAGCAAATGAAGCAATTGACAAGTAATCCCAGAAATATACAAACAGCTTCTGTGGCTCAATTCCAGAAAAATAAATGACCCAATCAAAAAAATGGGCCAAAGAACTAATACATTTCTCCAAAGAAGACATATGGATGGGTGACAAACACATGAAAAGATGCTCAACATCACTCATTATCAGAGAGATGCAAATCAGGACCACAATGAGGTACCATCTGACACCAGTCAGAATGGCTGCGATCCAAAAGTCTGCAAGCAATAAATGCTGGAAAGGGTCTAGAGAAAATGTAACACTCTTATACTGTTGGTGGGAATGCAAACTAGTACAGCCACTATGGAGAACAGTGTGGAGATTCCTTAAAAAANAGCAATTGACAAGTAATCCCAAAAAACATACAAACAGCTTCTGCGGCTCAATTCCAGAAAAGTAAATGACCCAATCAAAAAAATGGGCCAAAGAAGTAAATAAACATTTCTCGAAAGAAGACATGCGGATGGCTAACAAACACATGAAAAGATGCTCAACATTACTCATTATCAGAGAGATGCAAATCAGGACCACAATGAGGTACCATCTGACACCAGTCAGAATGGCTGCGATCCAAAAGTCTGCAAGCAATAAATGCTGGAAAGGGTCTAGAGAAAATGTAACACTCTTATACTGTTGGTGGGAATGCAAACTAGTACAGCCACTATGGAGAACAGTGCGGAGATTCCTTAAAACCTGTTAATAGAACTGCCCTATGATCCAGCAATCCCACTGCTGGGCATATACACCGAGGAAACCANACAAGCAATAAATGCTGGAGAGGGTGTGGAGAAAAGGGAACCCTCTTACAATCTTGGTGGGAATGCAAACTAGTACAGCCACTATGGAGAACAGTGCGGAGATTCCTTAAAACCTGTTAATAGAACTGCCCTATGATCCAGCAATCCCACTGCTGGGCATATACACCGAGGAAACCAGAATTGAAAGAGACATGTATACCCCAGTGTTCATCACAGCACTGTTTATAACAGCCAGGACATGGAAGCAACTTCGATGTCCATCAGCAGATGAATGGGTAAGAAAGCTGTGGTACATATACACAATGGAGTATTACTAAGCCATTAAAAAGAATACATTTGAATCAGTTTTAATGAGGTGGATGACCTGGAATGGATTATATAGAGTGAAGTAAACCAGAAAGAAAAACGCCAATACAATATACTAACACATATATACGAAATTTAGAAAGATGGCAATATTAACCCTGTATGAGAGACAGCAAAAGAGACACAAAAGTAAAGCACAGACTTTTGGACTCTGGGAGAGGGAGACGGTGGGCTGATTTGGGAGGATGGCATTGAATCATGTATACTATCATGTAAGAANACTATTTATAATAGCCAGGACATGGAAGCAACCTAGATGTCCATCAACAGATGAATGGAGAAGAAAGCAGTGGTACATATACACAATGGAGTATTACTCAGCCATTAAAAAGAATACATTTGAATCAGTTTTAATGAGGTAGATGACCTGGAACGGATTATACAGAGTGAAGTAAGCCAGAAAGAAAAACGCCAATACAATATACTAACACATATATTCGAAATTTAGAAAGATGGCAATATTAACCCTGTATGCGAGACAGCAAAAGAGACACTAAAGTAAAGCACAGACTTTTGGACTCTGGGAGAGGGAGAAGGTGGGCTGATTTGGGAGGATGGCATTGAATCATGTATACTATCGTGTAAGAACAAAAAGCTACTCTAGGTTCAATACAGGATACAGGATGCTTGGGACGGGACTGGTGCACTGGGATGACCCAGAGAGATGATATGGGGAGAGTGGTGGCGGGGGACTCAGGGTTGGGAATTCATGAACACTTGTGGCGGAATTATGTCAGTATAGGGCAAAACCCATACAGTATTGTAAACTAAACAAATAAAATAAATATTTAGAAATAAATAAATAAAGCAACGAAGAAGGGATTTCCCTGGTGGCTCAGTGATAAAGAGTTCACCTGCCGATGCGGGAGACACTGGCTTGTTCCCTGATCCAGGAGGATCCCACGTATCATGGAGCAGCTGAGCCCATGCATCACAACTACGGAGCCTGTGTTCTAGAACACAGGAGCCTTAGCCACTGAGTGCACTTGGCCTGAGTCCGTGCTGGACAGCAAGAGAAGCCACTGCGTGATAACCCTGCATGCAATACGGCAAAAGAGGCACGGATGTATAGAACAGTATTTTGGACTCTGTGGGAGAAGGTGAGGNATACAGAGTGAAGTAAGTCAGAAAAAAAAACACCAATACAGTATACTAACACATATATATGGAATCTAGAAAGATGGAATGATAACCCTGTATGTGAGAGCCAAAGAGACACAGATGTATAGAACAGTATTTTGGACTCTGTGGGAGAAGGTGAGGGTGGTATGATCTGGGAGAATAGCGTTGAAACATGTATTTTATCATATGTGAAACAGATCACCAGTTCAGGTTCGATGGGTAAAACAGGGTGTTCTGGGCTGGTGCACTGGGAAGACCCAGAGGGATGGGATGGGGAAGGAGGTAGGAGGGGGGCTGAGGATTGGGGAGTGATATATACCCATGGCTGATTCATGTCAATGTATGGCAAAACCACTACAATGTTGTAATTTGCCTCCAATTAAAATAAATGAATTTATATTAAAGAAAGAAGAAAAGGAAACCACTGCAATGAGAAACCTGAACACCACAATTAAAGAGTAGCCCCTGCCACCTTCAAGTAGAGAAAAGCCTCATGGCAATGAAGACCAACACAACCAAAGATAAGTACATTTTTTTATATGGCAGAGAAGTTTTAAAAGAAAACAGGAGAAGTCTGACAAATAGAAAACACAAAGAAAACTGATATTAAAAAACAATTTCATCACACTATATGGGAATGAAGCAAAATTTCAAACTCAGTGATTTTGTCACCATATATATATATGTTAATATATATATATATTAAGCCGGCTGAATGTTAAAGATACCTAATACATAAAACAGGTGAAAAATACAGAAAAAGTATTTATGTGTATAGTAACAATGAAAGGAGACACAGCTATATTAATATGAAGGAAATGGATTTTAAGTGGATTTTAAGGTGAAAATCATTATCAAAAATTTACAAGTATAGAAGTATTCATTTGCACTAAATTTGCAAGAACCTAATAAAATACCTTAAATAAGGGGGAAAAAAACATACCCACATAACGAGAACTCACCTCAATGTTTTGTTTGGCAAAGTCCACAGAAAGAGACGGTATCTGCTGCTCATGTGGATCACTTTCTGCTTCGTTTGGGCAAAAGAAGAAAAGATGTGTCCATTGAGGACTGCTTTGAGAAACTCACCTTCCCTCTTTTTCTCCCTCGCTTCCTTTTCTTGTCGATTCCACAAATATTAAATGCACACTGTGGGTCAAGAGGCATACTAGGCAGCAGTGAACATGATTTTCCAAGCTCAAACCCTGCTCAGGGCCTTTGCAATTTCTGTGTCTTCATCCTTGACTACCTCCCCGCACCCACATTTGCATGGCCCCTGTCTTCCCATTCTCTGGGACTTACTTAAATGTGACTCCTCCAGAGAGGCCTCCCCTGACCCAGCTATCAAAAGTATAGAGCCCCCAAAGACAGGAAAGGGTTTTTTGTGCTCCTGGAACCAAAAGGACACTTGTATAGTTTCTACCCTGTAGGCATAGAACCTCACAGGGCAGCAGGTATATCACTTTGTATATGTGAAATATACACAAATATACCACTGTACAGATGTGGAAGTGGGGGGGGGCTCATATGTATTCATCAAGCACCCTCTGTTCACTCAGGAAATAACTGAAGGCCAGTGACTGTCTTGAGGAGGCTCAGTGTCTTTTAGCTGTAAAGAAGACTTAAACACTTGCTCACCTAGCAAGATTAGAAGTGGATTTACCTTAGGTTGTTTCAGTTGGTCCAAAAATTCACCAAGTATCACTTTCCATCATTTTGCTGTACCTTTCTATACGTCTTTGGCTGTTTCATTTCTGCTATATTGCCTCATGATTTCAAGCACTGCCACAGCTCCATACATCACATAATAACATGCCAGCATTCAAATGAAAAGGGAAAGTACGGAAGAAAGAGGTCTCAAGTTACTCCTGTTTAATTATGAAGGAAAATCATCACCAGACACCCCAGCCAACTTACTCATTGGCTGCAGTGGATGACAAGTCAGAAAGTTCACTTCAATTCAGTTGCTCAGCTGTATCCATCTCTTTGTGACCCCAAGAACCGCAGCACGCCAGGCCTCCCTGTCCATCACCAACTCCTGGAGTTCACTCAAACCCATGTCCATTGAGTTGGTGGTGCATTCCAAACATCTCATCCTCAGTCGTCCCCTTCTCCTCCNCTGTCCTACTCTTTGAGACCCCATGGACTGCAGCACGCCAGGCCTCCCTGTCCACCACCAACTACCGGAGTTTCCTCAAACTCATGTCCATTGAGTCTGTGATGCCATCCAACCATCTCACCCTCTGTCGTCCCCTTCTCCTCCTGCCTTCAGTCTTTCCCAACAGCAGGGTCTTTTCCAACTGTCAGATCTTCACATCAGGTGGTCGAAATATTAGCCTTTCAGCTTCAATATCAGTCCTTCCAATGAACAGCCAGGACTGATCTCCTTTAGGATGGACTGATTGGATCTCCTTGCAGTCCAAGAAATTCTCAGGAGTCTTCTCCAACATCACAGCTCAGAAGCATCAATTGTTTGGTGTTCAGCTTTCTCTATAGTCCAACTCTCACGTGCATACATGACCACTGGAAAAACCATAGCCCTGACTAGTTGGACCTTTATGGTCAAAGTAATGTAGCTGCTCTTTAATATGTCANTAGGATGGACTGGTTGGATCTCCTTGCAGTCCAAGAATTTTTTCAGGAGTCTTCTCCAACATCACAGTTCAGAAACATCAATTGTTCGGTGCTCAGCTTTCTCTATAGTCCAACTCTCACGTGCATACATGACCACTGGTAAAACCCTAGCCTTGACTAGATGGACCTTTGTGGTCAAAGTAATGTCTCTGCTTTTTAAATATGTTGTTGAGGTTGGTCATAACTTCCCGTCTAAGGAGTAAGCGTCTTTTAATTTCATGGCTGCAATCAACATCTGCAGCGATTTTAGAGCCCCCCAAAATAAAGTTTCCACTCTTTCCGCATCTATTTGACATGAAGTGATGGGACTGGATGCCATGATCTTAGTGTTTTCAAATGTTGAGCTTTAAGCCAAGCTTTTTACTCTCCTTTTTCACTGTCATCAAGAGGCTTGTTAGTTCCCTTCATGTTCTGCCATAGGGTGGTATCATCTGCTTATCTGTGGTTATTGATATTTCTCCCAACAATCCTGACTCCATCTTGTGCTTCCTCCAGCCCAGCATTCTCATGATGTATTCTACATAGAAGTTAAATAAGTAGGGTGACAACCTACAGCCTTGACGTGCTCCTTTTCCTGTATAGAACCAGTCTGTTGTTCCGTGTCTAGTTCTAACTGTTGGTTCCTGAATTGCATACAGATTCCTCAAGAGGCAGGTCAGGTGGTCTGGTATTCCCATTTATTGAACAATTTTCCACAATTTGTCGTGATCCATACAGTCAAAGGCATAGTCAATAAAGCAGAAGTAGATGCTTCTCTGGAACTCTCTTGCTTTTTTTACGATCCAGTAGATGTTGGCAATTTCATCTCTGGTTCTTCTGCTGTCTCTAAAGCCAGCTTGGACATTCGCATTTTCACAGTTCACGTTTTGCTGAAGCCTGGCTTGGAGAATTTTAAGCATTACTTTACTAGCATGTGAGATGAGAGCTATTGTGCAGAAGTTTGCACATTTTTTGACATTGTCTTTCTTTGGGATTGGAATGAAAGCTGACCTTTTCTAGTCCTGTAGCTACTGCTGAGTTTTCCAAATTTGCTGGCCTATTGAGTGCAGCACTTTCAGGATTTGAAATAGCTCAACTGGAATTCCATCACCTCCACTAGCTTTCTTCATTGCGATGCTTCCTAAGGCCCATTTGACTTCACATTCCAGGATGTCTGGGTCTAGGTGAGGGATCACATCATCGTTATTATGTGGGTCATGAAGATCTTTTTTGTACAGATCTTCTGTGTATTCTTGCCACCTCTTCTTCACATCTTCTGCTTCTGTTAGGTGTATACCATTTCTGTCTTTTATTGAGCCCACCTTTGCATGAAAATATTCCCTTGGTATCTCTACTTTTCTTAAAGAGATCTCTAGTCTTTCTCATTCTATTGTTTTCCTCTATTCCTTTGCAGTGATCACTGAGGAAGGCTTTCTTATCTCTCCTTGCTATTCTTGGAACTCTGCATTCAAATGTGTATATATTTCCTTTTCTCCTTTGCCTTGCACGTCCCTTCTTTTCACAGCTATTTGTAAGGCCTCCGCCGCTAGCCATTTTACTTTTTTGCATTTCTTTTTCCTGGGAATGGTCTTAATTCCTGTCTCCTGTACAATGTCTTAAACCTCTGTCCATACTTCATCAGGGACTCTGTCTATCAGATCTAGTCCCTTAAATCTATTATCTCACTTCCACTTTATAGTCATGAGGGATTTGATTTCTGTCGTACCTGAATCTTCTAGTGCTTTTTCCCCACTTTCTTCAATCTTGGTCTGAATTTGACAATAAGGAGTTCATGACCTGAGCCACAGTCAGCTCCCACTCTTGTCTATGATGACTGTATAGAGCTTCTCCATCTTTGGCTGCCAAGAACATAATCAATCTGATTTTGGTGTCAACCATCCGATCATGTGTAGAGTCTTCTCTTATGTTGGTGGAAGAGGGTGTTTGCTGTGAGCAGTGCGTTGTCTTGGCAGAACCATATTAGCCTTTGCCCTGCTTCATTCAGTACTCCAGGCCCAAATTTGCCTGCTACTCCAGGTGTTTCCTGACTTTCTACTTTCACATTCCAGTCCCCTATAATGAAAAGAATATCGTTCTTGGGTGTTAGTTCTAGAAGGCCTTGTACGTCCTCATAGAACTGTTCAACTTCAGTTTTTTTCAGCATTACAGGTCGGGGCATAGACTTGGATTACTGGCATACTGATAGGTTTTCCTTGGAAATGAACAGAGATCATTCTGTCGTTTTTGAGATTGCCTCCAAGTACTGCATTTTGTATTCTTTGGTTTACTATGATGGCTACTTTGTCTCTTCTAAGGGATTCCTGCCCGCAGTAGTAGATATAATGGTCATCTGAGTTAAATTCACCCATCTCAGTCTATGTTAGTTCGAAGTTTCCTAAGATGTCGACGTTCACTCTTGTCATCTTACTGTTCATCACTTCCAATTTGCCTAGATTTATGGACCTAGCATTCCAGGTTCCTGTGTAGTATTGCACTTTACAGTATTAAACCTTGCTTCTCTCACCAGTCCCAACCACAACTGGGTGTTGTTTTTGCTTTGCTCCATCCCTTCATTCTTTCTGGAGTGGTTTCTCTACCAATCTCCAGTAGTATATTGTGCATCTACCGACCTGAGGAGTTCATCCGTCAGTGTCGTAATTTTTTGTCTTTTCGTACTGTCATGGGGTTCTCAAGGCAAGAATACTGAAGTGATTTGCCATACCCTTTTCTGGTCAGGAGGGATACATGGCAAATCCCTGACAAGCAGGGTTGGGGTTTCATGGCTTACTTATGTGATCATAATTCACCCGGTATCTACCTCTCTGGCACAGTGCTGCCGAAACCAGGGTGCTGGAAGTAGGAAGAAGGAGGATGGTTGTTGGACAGGTAACAGCTTTAGTCAGTGGTTACATTTTCTGGTGATGAATATGCAGTCAAATGTTTTCTCTGGAGTCACAATTTCTATCTGTCCCAGTCTCATCATTTGTAAAACAAGATAGACATAGTATACATCAAGTATTAGCCGCATTGTACAGAGAAGCAGCAGAGAAAATCACCCAAGGTCACCTAGCTAATAAACGTGGAACAGAGCTTTAACAAGGGCACTCTTAAATATTTAACCTTCACTCTGTGGAGGTGTTTCACAAATTTCTCCTTTCACATAAGTGATTTATTTCCGTAATCAACATAGCAGATTTTACACCAATTACAACTTCTGCTGTATCTGCATGCTGCCTGTACTATCATCTACTTCATGTGTCCCTTTAACTCAATGCATTTGTTTAAAACGAAAAGCTTCGTTGCATGACACCAACACAGAGCAAGCATCACCTGCTGTTAAGAAAAAAATAAAACAGCCTCTGGGACCAGACCTATTAGTCCACATGGAAATTAGTAAGTTTAAGGGAGGGGTTGAAGAAACAGTAGCATCTAGCCAAGACTTTCTATGTGAAATATCATGATTGAGAACATATTTTTAAGATAGAATAGCTTTCCTGCTGTGTGATTTTTTGACATGTTAGTGCACTGCTTCNCATTACTTTACTAGCATGTGAGATGAGAGCAACTGTGCAGAAGTTTGCACATTCTTTGGCATCGTCTTTCTTTGGGATTGGAATGAAAGCTGACCTTTTCTAGTCCTGTAGCCACTGCTGAGTTTTCCAAATTTGCTGGCCTATTGAGTGCAGCACTTTCAGGATTTGAAATAGCTCAACTGGAATTCCATCACCTCCACTAGCTTTCTTCATTGTGATGCTTCCTAAGGCCCATTTGACTTCATATTCCAGGATGTCTGGCTCTAGGTGAGTGATCACACCATCGTGATTATGTGGGTCGTGAAGATCTTTTTTGTACAGATCTTCTGTGTATTCTTGCCACCTCTTCTTAACATCTTCTGCTTCTGTTAGGTGCATACCATTTCTGTCTTTTATTGAGCCCACCTTTGCATGAACATATTCCCTTGGTATCTCTACTTTTCTTAAAGAGATCTCTAGTCTTTCTCATTCTATTGTTTTCCTCTATTCCTTTGCATTAATCGCTGAGGAAGGCTTTCTTACATCTCCTTGCTAATCTTGGAACTCTGCATTCAAATGGGTATATCTTTCCTTTTCTCCTTTGCCTTTCACTTCCTTTCTTTTCACAGCTATTTATAAGGCCTCCGCAGTCAGCCATTTTACTTTTTTGCATTTCTTTTTTCTGGGAATGTTCTTAATTCCTGTCTCCTGTACAATGTCACGAACCTCTGCCCATACTTCATCTGGGACTCTGTTATCAGATCTAGTCCCTTAAATCTATTATCTCACTTCCACTGTATAGTCATGAGGGATTTGATTTTGGTCGTACCTGAATCGTGTAGTGCTTTTCNTTCTGGGAATGTTCTTAATTCCTGTCTCCTGTACAATGTCACGAACCTCTGCCCATACTTCATCTGGGACTCTGTTATCAGATCTAGTCCCTTAAATCTATTATCTCACTTCCACTGTATAGTCATGAGGGATTTGATTTTGGTCGTACCTGAATCGTGTAGTGCTTTTCCCCCACTTTCTTCAATCTTGGTCTGAATTTGACAATAAGGAGTTCATGACCTGAGCCACAGTCAGCTCCCACTCTTGTTTATGCCGACTGTGTAGAGCTTCTCCATCTTTGGCTGCCAAGCACATAATCAATCTGATTTTGGTGTCAACCATACGATCGTGTGTAGAGTCTTCTCTTGTGTTGGTGGAACAGGATGTTTGCTGTGAGCAGTGCATTGTCTTGGCAGAACCATATTAGCCTTTGCCCTGTTTCATTCTGTACTCCAGGCCCAAATTTGCCTGCTACTCCAGGTGTTTCCTGACTTCCTACTTTCACATTCCAGTCCCCCATAATGAAAAGAATATCTTTCTTGGGTGTTAGTTCTAGAAGGCCTTGTACGTCCTCATAGAACGGTTCAACTTCTGTTTTTTTCAGCGTTACAGGTCAGGGCATAGACTTGGATTACTGGCATACTGATAGATTTTCCTTGGAAATGAACAGAGATCATTCTGTCGTTTTTGAGATTGCATCCAAGTACTGCATTTCGTATTCTTTGGTTGACTATGATGGCTACTTCGTTTCTTCTAAGGGATTCCTGCCCACAGTAGTAGATATAACGGTCATCTGAGTTAAATTCACCCATCTCAGTCTATGTTAGTTTGAAGTTTCCTAAGATGTCGATGTTCACTCTTGTCATCTTACTGTTGACCACTTCCAATTTGCCTAGTTTTATGGACCTGGCATTCCACATTCCTACTATAATATTACAGTATAATACTTTACAGTATCAAACCTTGCTTCTCTCACCAGTCCCAACCACAACTGGGTGTTGGTTTTGCTTTGGCTCCATCCCTTCATTCTCTCTGGAGTGGTTTCTCTACCAATCTCCAGTAGCATATTGTGCATCTACCGACCTGGGGAGTTCATCCGT
>SJYA01005607.1:0-24962 GCA_006410615.1 Neotragus moschatus | reverse complement strand
ATAGCAAAATGAATACAGTATTGTAAAACAAAACAAACTAAAAAATAAAAATTTAAACTTAAAAAAAAATAAATAAAAGCAATGTCCATGTATTTCATTAAAAGGGAAAAGATTAGAAGGACGGGTAACTTGCCAAAGCAGGGACTAGGTCTGCGCTCAGGCTGGCCCAACTCTGTTAGAATCAAGGAGTGTCCGGAGAAGAAACTATAGACACTCCTCCTGAACACAGTGACTTGACTTCCTATTAAGGCTGTGGCCATTCAAGCAGAGTCATTTAATCAGGCTCCCTTCTTGTTTGCATATTCGCTCACTATCCGAGATTTCAGTCAGGATGAGAGTTCACTCACTGTTTGCGCAACTGCAGGACTCTGCCTGAAAGGTGCCTCTCCGTTGTCCGGGTCGGCTGTCTCTGAAACATATGGCTTTCCCTGCAGGATTTGGATGGGGGGCAGCCACCTCAGCTTATCAAGTGGAAGGTAGGAGAAACTCCTTGCCCTTCTCTAGGGCTGGGCTGGATGCCTTCTCATAGATTCTGTATGTTTGCGGAAGAAGGTGGGGATAAGGAGGCAAAAAAATAAAAGAAGGGAAAGCACTGTGCCTGCGTGCTAAGTCGCTGCAGTTGTGTCCGACTCTGTGCGACCTCGTGGACTATAGCCCGCCAGGATCCTCTGTCCGTGGGGATTCTCCAGGCAAGAACACTGGAGTGGGTTGCCATGCCCGCCTCCGGAGGATCTTCCCAACTCAGGAATCGAACCTGCCTCTCTCAGGCCTTCTGCATTGGCAGGCGGGTTCTTACCACTAGCGCCACCTGGGAAGCCCCAGAAAAGCACTGAAGAGGCCATAACTGTTTAAATAAAACTACCCCTTTTCTCATAGAAGAGGCTCGCTTCCCATGTCCCTTTCCTTAGGCACACGGGTGGTGGTGGTGACAGGCTGAAGACCCAGCAACAGCTGTATTTTTGGTCGGTTTCAGCTTATCCGAGACATCACTGTACATTGAATGAGTTGCTTTCATCATTTGTTTCTTGAACACATTGGCCATAATTTCCCTAAAAATGAAAACAGTTGCTCCTGTTGGTTGGAAAATATTGACTAAGTACCTTCAAAGATTTCAAGAGACGTTGAAATTTCAAAGAACATTTCAAGGGATGTTCTTTAGTTGGGAGAGGTGCCCTGTTCTATTTCTATTGAGCACAACTTCCTCCTCCTCCATTTCCTGTGTGGCTGAAAAGTGAAGGGAAGCAACTGTGAGAGGTCAAAGAAGATCCAGAATGAAGTTGGTCTCCATTCACATTCATGGAACTGCCAGGTAGAAGCCATCTTCCATGGGGACTCTGTGTTTTGACACACATATGCTCTGCTGGCTCAGATGGTAAAGAGTCAGCATGCAATGTGGGAGACCTGGCTTCGATCCCTGGATTGGGAAGATCCCCTGGAGGAGGTCGTGGCAACTGACTCCATTATTCTTGCCTGGAGAATCCCATGGACAGAGGAGCCTGGCAGGCCTGCAGTGCATGGGATTGCAAAGAGTCGGACGCGACTGAGCAATCAATACTTTCATACTTTCATGCTCTGATACAAGGCATGCTCAAGAGGTCTGGGAATGTCCAGTTTAGCAAGATCCCACATCACTTTTCTCTCTCTCTTTGTAGTACTGTCTTCATCTTTTCCCAGATAATCTCCACTTGGTCAGTGTGGGTGACTTGACAGGGATGACCCTCTAGGAGTAAAACTGAGAGAGATGACATTGGCTACTTTCCTTCTCAGAAGAGAGGTCAGGAAGAACTGAGAGGGGGTTGCAGAGTGCTGGAAAGGAGTGAACAGAATCAGGTTCTAGAAGGAGCATAGCATGGAGACTAGGAAATCAGGCTGTGGAGCCAGACTCCCCGGACCTGGGGTCCATCTCTACTTTCTCCTAACTCTATGTGACTTTGGGCAAGTTACTCAACTTCTCTGTGCCTTCTCATGTAAATGGGGATAATGATGGTACTATCAACCTTATATTGTTGCTGTGAGGTTTAAATATGGGGATATATGTTAAATGCTGAATGATTAGTAAGTGATCCCTGAATGGTACTTATATTTAGATGGAGGTCAGTCACAAAGGGATTACTGAGAATGACTCGCTTAGAACTCTACAGTAAACTTGGCTGAAATATGCAATCAGTTACCCAAGACAGCACAGTGGATTTCAGTTCCCAGCTCCAAATCCTGCTCACTCAGGTGCCGGGAGTAAGCATACGCCTCCCTTCTGAGCTTCTCCCTTCACAGGGCTTCCTCGTGGCCAGACCTCTTCTGTCTACACCTGGCTTGCTGCTGCCTTACCGTAAGCTCTTTATTTGTGATCCCTAGCCTGCTATTGGAGAAGGAAATGGCAGCCCCCTCCGGTGTTCTTGCCTGGAGAATGCCAGGGATGGAGGAGCCTGGTGGGCTGCCATCTATGGGATCGCACAGAGTTGGACACGACTGAAGCGGCTTAGCAGCAGCAGGAGCAGCCCACTATTGTGCTGTTCACTGTCTAATAGCAGCTTTCAGAAGGGAAATTGATCTTCCCTTCTCTTTCTGTCAATGCAAAGATGCCTTTTATATGTCTGCTTTCTTTTCTTTTCATACTGTTCATGGTGACCTGCCTCTTGAGAAACCTATATGCAAGTCAGGAAGCAACAGTTAGAACTGGACATGGAACAGCAGACTGGTTCCAAATAGGAAAAGGAGTACGTCAAGGGTGTATATTGTCACCCTGGTTATTTAACTTCTATGCAGAGTACATCATGAGAAATGCTGGGCTGGAAAAAGTACAAGCTGGAATCAAGATTGCCGGGAGAAATATCAATAACCTTAGATATGCTGATGACACCACCCTTATGGCAGAAAGTGAAAAAGAACTAAAGAGCCTCTTGATGAAAATAAAAGAGGAGAGTGAAAAAGTTGGCTTAAAGCTCAACATTCAGAAAACTAAGATCATGGCATCTGGACCCATCACTTTGTGGGAAATAGATGGGGAAACAGTGGAAACAGTGTCAGACTTTATTTTGGGGGGCTCCAAAATCACTGCAGATGGTGACTGCAGCCATGAAATTAAAAGACATTTACCCCTTGGAAGAAAAGTTATGACCTACCTAGAGAGCATATTAAAAAGCAGAGATATTACTTTGTCAACAAAAGTCTGTCTAGTCAAGGCTATGGTTTTTTTCCAGCAGTCATGTATGGATATGAAAGTTGGACTATAAAGAAAGCTGAGTGCCAAGGAATTGATGCTTTTGAACTGTGGTGTTGGAGAAGACACCTGAGAGTCCCTTGGACTGCAAGGAGATCCAACTAGTCCATCCTAAAGAGATCAGTCCTGGGTGTTCANAAACTTTAGTTGTGGTACATATATGGTTTTATTATTAGCTGTAGTGTTAGTGTTAATAGTAGTGGCAGTGGTAGTATTAAGAAAACATGAATACAGTGCCCTATATCAGAGACATTTATTATCTACCAAGTATGCATATACTTGCTACTTTTCCAAGCCCTCTTAGCCATGAGCCTGTAAGCAGAATGGCCACTGAACTGTAAGTAGAATGACACGTAGTATTTCTCAACCAAAGCATTTAAGACCTGTATATGATCCTTTGGGCTTCCCTGGTGGCTCAGATGGTAAAGAGTCTGCAGCTTCCCTCTCCCGCTCTCCCGCTGTGATCTTGAAGGCCATGTCCTGAGATAGCAAAGCTATTCAGTGGAAGCAGCTTAGATTACTGAGTCCCCAGATAAAGGATAGATGCCCTGGGGAGTAGCCTAATTGACATAGCACCCTGTGTGAGCAAGAGATTAAACTTTCCTGAGTCACTGGTTTATGTTTTAATCTAGCATAGTCTGTTATCCTGACTAATGCATGTTTTATAAAATGTGTTTTTTTAGTGTCCTTCTCAGTTGTTAGATAAATACCTATAACTTAACCAGTTTACTATGAAAGTTAAAGTGTAGGAAGAGAATGGAAAAGGAGAGATTAGTTGAACCTGTCTCTTATACACATCTAGATGTGTATAAGAGACAGAAAGAGGAGAGTGAAAAAGTTGGCTTAAAGCTCAACATTCAGAAAACTAAGAGCATGGCATCTGGACCCATCACTTTGTGGGAAATAGATGGGGAAACAGTGGAAACAGTGTCAGACTTTATTTTGGGGGGCTCCAAAATCACTGCAGATGATGACTGCAGCCATGAAATTAAAAGACATTTACCCCTTGGAAGAAAAGTTATGACCTACCTAGAGAGCATATTAAAAAGCAGAGATATTACTTTGTCAACAAAAGTCTGTCTAGTCAAGGCTATGGTTTTTTTCCAGCAGTCATGTATGGATATGAAAGTTGGACTATAAAGAAAGCTGAGTGCCAAGGAATTGATGCTTTTGAACTGTGGTGTTGGAGAAGACACCTGAGAGTCCCTTGGACTGCAAGGAGATCCAACTAGTCCATCCTAAAGAGATCAGTCCTGGGTGTTCACTGGAAGGGCTGATGTTGAAGGTGAAACTCAAATACGTTGGCCACCTGATGTGAAGGGCTGACTCATTTGAAAAGACCCTGATACTGGGAAAGATTGAGGGCAGGAGGAGAAGGGGACAACAGAGGATGAGATGATTGGATGGCATCACTGACTCTATGGACATGAGTTTGGGTAACCTCCGGGAGTTGGTGATGGACAGGGAGGCCTGGCATGCTGTGGTTCATGGGGTCGCAGAGAGTCGGACACGACTGAGTGACTGAACTGACTGACTGACTTTCTTTTCTTATCTATCTTTTTATGCTGGGTTTGAATCCTAGTTCTAGCACTTACTAGATGAGTGACTTTGGACAAATAACTTGTTTAAGTCTCAGGTTTCTTATTTGTAAAATTAAGAAAATGGTCATACCCACCCTGTAGCTTTGTTCTGAGAATTAAAGAGGTCTGCATATATGATTGGAGCACAAGAATGCCTGGTGCATAGTATCCACTAAATAAAAACAGCATTACTATACTACTACTGCTAGTAATGATGATGACTGTTATTCTTTCTCCTGGTTTGATTCTGTCCCACTACGTCGTCTGCTCTGTTTCCTGGGAATGGTCCTTTCTTCTTTGGACCCTAAATACGAGTACACTCTTCTTGCTCATTCTGGTCCAGTCATGGGGAGAGTTACTGTTAGCTACCCCTTCTACCCTTGTAGGGATCACATGTGCAGGATGTCAACACGTGGCTTTGTCAGATCAATGTGGCCTGGAATTTAAAAGCTGAAGTCACCTTGTCACTTTCTAATTTTGATAATCTTTGAACTTTTGAGCTTCCCTGGCCTCTGAAAATTCACAGAGTCTTTGGAAGTCATGGACATTTAGCAGAACTGAGGACTGAGCAACAACTGTATTTGTAAAAAAAAAAAAAAAAATCTAGCTTGGTCATTTATTCTAAAATATCATGATGTGTCTTTTTATATTGATTTTCAAAACACATTGTCTGTGTAGGTATCTTTGTTTTCAGACACCCTCTGCTGAATCTGGAGAGATAGCCATCATACTCCATGGCCCCCGCCATCCTCTTCAGGTCCATGCCCCCCCGCCTCCCCGGCCTCCCTGCACACAGAAACAGTGGTATTTTGGCTCTGTTACTTGGAGTGAAAGTCACTGTCAGGGTCTTGGCAAGTAGAGTAACCAGAAGGGGCAAAACAGGCCTTTCAGTCCCTGGGCTTCCTAAGGTACTGCTTGCTTGTGTGTTTCACCAGACCTGTGGCTCTTCCTTCTTTCTGTCCTTGTCCACGTCTCTTTCAGCTTCATGTTGGCCACTTCCTTGGCTGTGGTTTTAAGAAGAGTTTAATGTTGGTTATACCAGAGTTCGCTTCATGGTGCCTAGAGCTTTTCGGAGGAAAGCACCATATACATCTAATAAATAAATAATAAACAAGTGATATAAGCAGGAGGAAAATTATGTTTTAGGTGAGTTGTAAAGAACACTGTAAAACCTGTAAACATGTATTCGTTAGACAAAGAGGCAGGGAAGAAAATGAAGATGATCATCATTCATACAGAAGTGAATCTCATGCAATGTTTTAAAGCATGAAAAAATCCCCATGATTTTTAACCCTTTATGAAACTCTTTGCCTGTGTTTCTGGCTGCAGGGAACAAGAGGCACAAAACAGTAGATAGCTCAGTGCCACTGTTTAGTTCCTTGGTAAGCCACGAGGGCCTATGAAAATAACTTTTAGGACCTGATTCTACAGCTCTTCTGAGCTTATAACTCCCAGTAATTTCAAGGAAGGCTCTAAAGAGGTGAATGTACTCCACAAAAATCCTACAGGTCCTAAGTGAAGTCTAAAACTACTCCACTAAGGCCTCCTGGTGGAATCCAAGTTTGTGGTTTTTAAGGCGGTGAAGCCCTCAGTTTTATGAATACAATTACCAACCCTCCACGATGCACTGGATATCAATGTAATGTTTGGACTGTGACTGAACTTGGACTTTGACTTTATGTTGGCAGATATTGAGGCTGGCCTCAAAGTTTGGCCTTCTGTTTGCCTTGGTATATCAAAGGTGAACTCCTGTAGTTGAGAAACTCGGGGTTCTTTTGTGCTTACAAAAGTGGGAGAATGAACAAATTCTTTGGTTTTAGGTCCAGTTTTAAGTGATTCGTTTTTTTTTCTTTCGATTAATCAGTTTGTGGCTGCTCTGGGTCTTCATTGCTGTGAGCAGGCTTTCTGTAGTTACAGTGAGCTGAGCGGTTTGCAATGCCTGGGCTTTGCACTGCGGTGACTTCTCCTGTTGCAGAGCACGGGCTCTACGGTACAGGGCTTCTGTGGTTGCAGCACACGGACTCAGTAGTTGCCGCTCTCGGTCTCTGGAGTAGGGGCTCAGTAGTTTCAACGCACCAGCTTAGTTGTTCCCAGGCCTGTGGGATCTTCCCGGAGCAGGAATCAAACCCATGTTTCCTGCGATTCTTAAACACTGGGCCACCAGGGAGGGCCTATAGTGATTCTATCCAGGCTGTTTGTTCCCTGTACCTTTTAAAAACTGAATTCAACTATACAAACTGAGCTAGATGCCCATTTTATCTACCTGCTGTAGATGCCAGCATGGGCCCCATATTTCTTTAGACCGCTTCCTGTTTGCTTCCTCCACTCAGCCAGTTTTGGCTGTGTATCTGGCTTCCTCATTTCTACTAAACTCCTTGGCGCAGACATTTCAGCTGGGGATTTGATCTTTTGGCTACCCTTGGTAGTCTTCTGGTACAGTGTTCACCAAACTGATCTGCCCTTTGTATGAACCATCTAAGAAAGGAGTGGAAGCAGACTTGGAAGCATGGACATTTGTAAAAAGGAGGAGGAGTGGTAAGAATTTATCCATGAAATTTCTCATACCTTGAAGTTGAGGTGAGAGAAACCACGCATATTTTTTCCCCCAGTTTCATTTGAGATCCACAAAAACTCAGTTGTTGACTCCGTTTTTGATTGTATCATGAAATTATATGGGCGTCATCAACAAGTATGGGCTTTGGCCGGGATGGTATTCAAATATTCATCAGCTGATACACTGACCAGTCAGATGCTAACTGTAAAAATAATTGGCATAGACTGGACTCGCACCTACATTGACTAATGAGAGGAAATTCCAACCATCAGCCACTGGTATGGGACAGACTACTGGCAGTATCTTCATTGACCATTAAGAGTAGAGGCCAGCTGTTAACAACTGACTTGATTAGCCTGGCACTCACTTAACTAATCAGAGTGGGTACCAGCTGTAATCAACCACTGAGGACAGAGTTTCATGTACTGATTGAATTTTGGCTTTAGGCTTATGAGTGGGACATATGAAGACTATATCAGACTATTTGTGAACTACTAGAGAGCTAAATCTCTTAATTTCTCCAAGCCTCAGATTTTTCACCTGCAAAATCCCATATGTTCATCGCTCTCTCTCTTTTTTAATTAAATTTTATTGGGTAAGTATTGGAGAGCTTTTTTTTTACATTGTGTGGTTCTCTGGATCTGGGTTGATTTCCCCAACTTTTTCTTTCAGATTGCTAATTTGGGCATTAGCTTTGTTCATTCTATCTTTCAACCTCTCTATGAAGTATTTAATATGGCAATCATGTTTTTAAGTTTTAGGAACACATTCTTATTCTTTGGTTGTCTAATTTCCAGGAAGTCATGTTTTGTCTTTTGGATGTTGTCATTCTTTAAATCTTTTTAAGAATGCTAGTTTAAAAATTGTCTTTTTTCCCCTTTTTTGTATCACTTTGAAAGCTTTGGGTTATTTTGTTTATTTGGTTCCTCATCTTTCATGCTATTTGTCTTTGTCAAGTGGTTTGGTGATCCTGGAATACCCATTTATGATTTTGAAGGAAAGAATACATTGATATGAGTAACTGAGTTAAGCTTCCTTTGAAGTTAAGTGGTTTTGTTCAACTGAAACAGGCCAGACCCTGTAAGAAGCAGGGTTCTGTGTAAGTGAGTGGGACCCATTGATGGTCAGTCTACTCATAAAGGACTATGTGTGTGAAGGAAGGAAGCCAACGTTTAGATCTCAGTAATGGCTAGATAATAGGACTTCCCTGGTGGTTCAGAGGTTAAAGCGTTTGCCTGGAATGCAGGAGACCCGGGTTCGATCCCTGCATTGGGAAGATCCCCTGGAGAAGGAAACGGCAACCCACTCCAGTACTCTTGCCTGGAGAACCCCATGCAGGGAGGATCCTGGTGGGCTCCAGTCCATGGGGTTGTAGAGTCTGACATGACTGAGCAACTTCATTTCACTAATGGCCAGATAATGAGGACTTTAAAAAAGAATGCTTTTGTTTGCCTTTTAAAAAGTGTTTTTATCAAGTCTTTCATTTTTCATCAGTTTAACGGAGGTATAATTGTCATACAGCACTGTATAAGTTTAAAGGGTACAGCTTAATGACTTGATTTACATATATTGTCAATTGATTACCACAATAAGAAAACAAGTTTAAAAGTTTTGATGCAAATTTCTAGGATCGATTCTCTTAGCAATTTTCAAATATGACATACAACAAAGTTTACTCTAGTCATCATGTTGTACGTTACCTCCTCAGTACTAATTTATCTTACAACCAAAAGTTTGTACCTCCTGATCACTTTCATCCAATGTNTGACTTGATTTACATATATTGTCAATTGATTACCACAATAAGAAAACAAGTTTAAAAGTTTTGATGCAAATTTCTAGGATCGATTCTCTTAGCAATTTTCAAATATGGCATACAACAAAGTTTACTCTAGTCATCATGTTGTACGTTACCTCCTCAGTACTAATTTATCTTACAACCAAAAGTTTGTACCTCCTGATCACTTTCATCCAATGTCTCCTCCCCTCATCCCCCATCTTTGGAGGATATAGATCTGATTATTTTTTCTCTATGAGTTTGTTTTTTTCTGTTTCCTTAGATTCCACTGTGAGATCATACCATATTCATCTTTCTCTGNGTCCAGTTCTAACTGTCGCTTCTTGACCTGCATACAGATTTCTCAGGAGGCAGGTAAGGTGGTCTGGTATCCTCATCTCTTCAAGAGTTTTCCATAGTTTGTTGTGATCAACACAGTCAAATGCTTTAGTGTGGTCAATGAAGCAGAAGTAGTTGTTTTTCTGGAATTCCTTTGCTTTTTCTATGATCCAACAGATTTTGGCCATTTGATTTCTGGTCCCTCTGCCTTTTATAAATCCAGTTTATAAATCTGGAAGTTCTCGGTTCATAGACTACTGAAATCTAGCTTGAAGAATTCTGAGCATTACCTTTCTAGCATGTGAAATGAGTACAATTGTACAGTAGTTTAAACATTCCTAGGCATTGCCTTTCTTTGGGGATCGGAACGAAAACTGACCTTTTCCAGTCCTGTGGCTATTGCTGAGTTTTCTCAATTTGCTGGCATATTGAACACAGCACTTTCACAGCATCATCTTTTAGAATTTGAAATAGCTCAGCTGTAATTCCATCACCCCACTAGCTTTGTTCATGTAATGCTTGCTACATGCAAAGTCAAGGCCCACTTGACTTTGCATTCCAGAATGTCTAGCTCTAGGTACATGGCCACACCATTGTGATTATCTGGGCCATTAAGAACTTTTTTGTATAGTTCTGTGTATTCTTACAGAAGGTAGAACTGCCCATTCAACATGTTTCCCCAAGCTCCTACTATGTGCCAGGCACAGTACTGGGACCTAGAACTCCTGCTGTCCCCTGGGCCTTCACACAGCCCTCTGTGGAGGGACAGGTGTGACCCCACTGGACAGCATTTGCCCAAGTTCTCGCAAATTAGAGTACTAATTTGTATTTGGCTTTTTTGGTTGATCTTGTTCAGTCGCTTAGTCATGTCCAGCTCTTTGCAGCCTCATGGACTGCAGCATACCATGCTGCCCTGTCCTTCAGTATCTCCCAGAGTTGCTCAAACTCATGTGCGTTGCGTCACTGATGCCATGCAACCACCTCATCCTCTGTCACCCACTTCTCCTGCCCTTAGTCTTTCCCAGCATCAAGGTCTTTTCCAGTGAGTCAGCTCTTCAGTACATTTATTTATTTAGCTGGGCTGGGTTTTAGTCAAAGCACTCGGGATCTTTTATCTTCATCTCGGTATATGGGATCGTTAGTTGTAGCCTGTGAACACTTAGTTCTGGCAGGTGGGATCTGGTTCCCCCTGCACTGGGAGCAGCGGGGAGTCTTAGCTACTGAACCATCAGGGAACTCCCATGACTTCTTTTTCTAATCTCGCAATATATCTAGAACACATTCCCATGTCAGTAAATATTTTTCTATCACCTGTGTTATATTCCAGGGAGATAAAGCATACTTTGTGTAACAGATTCCCCTGTATACTGGTTTGCTGGATGTCTATCTCCTTTCTTAGACCAGGTCTGGGAGGCAGGCATCATGGAAGGCTTGTTCATGACTTAATCTCCAGCTCCTAAAGCCATGTCTGGTGCACGGTAGATGTACAGTCAATGTTGGTTGGATAAATGAATGAGGTTGTATCCCCATATGACTCAAGCCCACTGGAGGGTTACAGTGGGGACATCTCTGCTTCCACTCCCCTTCATTCAAGCAGCCAACACTCACTGCCCTTCACTGGACATAGGCACCATGGCCAGGGAGGCGGGCTGAGCAACGAAGAGGACGCTAGGTCCTGCCTTCAGACAGCTTCTGGTTTGGGGAGGGGTCAAATCAGTCCTCATGAAGGGCGTTTGAGGGTGGGGGGAAGCCTGAGTCTCCTGCCTGTCTGCCTGCAGTTTCAAGAGGATGGATTCCTGGTGTTGGAAGGGTTCTTATCTGCAGACGAGTGTGAGGCCATGCAACAGAGGATTCGTGAGATCGTGGCCGAGATGGATGTCCCTCTCCACTGTCGCACAGAATTTTCTACCCAGGAGGAGGAGCAGCTTCGAGCCCAGGTAGGTGCCTGGAGCAGGTGGGGATGGGACATGGTCTCTGATGGGTGGTGAAGCCTGGAAACATCAGGTCCCAAGGCCCATGGGTTCATTTCTTTGGCCTTGCAACACTGCTCAGCTCTTAGTTCCTCAACCAGGGATAGAACCTGTACCCCCCTGAAGTGGAAGCGCAGACTCTTAACCATGAGCCACCAGGGGAGTCCTCCATCAGTTCATTCTGGCACTGAGTCAGGCCTTGAACTTTCTCAAGGCACCAGACTGTGTCTTATTTGCCTATTTCCTTCACTCCCTACTATGAATTTATAAAGTCAACATTATTGCCCCCATTTGACAGGTAAATTAAGGATAATTGAAGTTCAGTTCACTATCCCCAAACTACAGTTAATCACTAATAGAGCCAGAACTTAAACCCAGATTTGCCTGATACCAAGTTCATGTTGTTACCGCTCTGCTGTACTTCCTTAGAAGTTTTCCTGCCACAAAGGACCACTTTGTGGCCACAACCCAAAACAAATGATTTTGATGGGCCCACCTGGGTAAGTCATCCCCCAGTGAGACTAGGAGCTCTGCTTGTCCCGCGCCTGCTCCCCCTCCACCTCAGTGACCTAATGGAACTCAGTAGTTTGAGATGGATAAGTTGAGACCCAGGGGTTCTCCCACACAGTTCTTGTAACCTTTCATAGCCTGATTTTATGAGCCTGCCTGCTGCTGGGCCCTCAAGCCAAAGCTGCAGTCCAGGGACTTCCCTGGTGGGTCCAGTGGCTAAGACTTTACACTCTTAGTGCAGGGGGCTCAGGTTCCATCCCTGGTCAGGGATCTAGATCCCACATGCTGCAACTAAAGCATTTGCATGCTGCAATAAACATGGAAGATCCTGCATGCCACAACTAAACACCCGGCACAGCCAAATAAATACATTCAGTTCAGTTCAGTAACTCAGTCGTGTCCGACTCTTTGTGACACCAGGAATTGCATCACGCCAGGCCTCCCCATCCAACACCAACTCCCGGAGTCTACCCAAACCCATGTCCATTGAGTCGGTGATGCCATCCAACCATCTTATCCTCTGTCGTCCACTTCTCCTCTTGCCCTCAATCTTTCCCAGCATCCGGGTCTTTTCAAGTGCTCTTTGCATCAGGTGGCTGAAGTATCGAAGTATTGGAGTTTCAGCTTCAATATCAGTCCTTCCAATGAACACCCAGGACTGATCTCCTTTAGAATGGACTGGTTGGATCTCCTCGCAGTCCAAGGGACTCTCAAGAGTCTTCTCCAACACCACAGTTCAAAAGCATCAATTCTTCGGCACTCAGCTGGAAAAACCATAGCCTTGACTAGACGGACCTTTGTTGGCAAAGTAATGTCTCTGCTTTTTAATATGCCGTCCAGGTTGGTCATAACTTTCCTTCCAAAGAGTAAGCGTCTTTTAATTTCATGGCCGTGATCACTATCTGCAGTGATTTTGCTGCTGCTGCTAAGTCGCTTCAGTCGTGTCCGACTCTGTGCGACCCCATAGACAGCAGCCCACCAGGTTCCCCTGTCCCTGGGATTCTCCAGGCAAGAACACTGGAGTGGGTTGCCATTTTCTTCTCCAATGCATGAAAGTGAAAAGTGAAAGTGAAGTCACTCAGTCATGTCCGACTCTTTGCAACCCCATGGACTGCAGCCCACCATGCTCCTCTGTCCATGGGATTTTCCAGGCAAGAGTACTGGAGTGGGGTTGGAGCCCTCCAAAATAAAGTCTGCCACTGTTTCCACTGTTTCCCCATCTATTTGCCATGAAGTGATGGGATCGGATGCCATGATCTTAGTTTTCTGAATGTTGAGCTTTAAGCCAACTTTTTTACTCTCCTCTTTCACTTTCATCAAGAGGCTCTTTAGTTCTTCATTTTCTGCCGTAAGGGTGGTGTCATCTGCATATCTGAGGTTATTGATATTTCTCCCAGCAATCTTGATTCCAGCTTGTGCTTCCTCCAGACCAGCGTTTCTCATGATGTACTCTTCATATAATAAATACATTAAAAACAACAAAACAAGCTGTGGTCCAGGCTCAGTAATGGGGGCTCACTCTTACTCATGGCAATGAGCTTCTGCCATCTGGTGGCCATAAAGGGAATTACAATGACTAGAAGGCTTACTACGCTGAGAATGGGGACTTCAGAAGGAAAAGGAGTGTATAGGATGACAGCTTTGCCCCCAACAGTAGTTTTCATTTGGCTGTACTGGTATCCAGTTTATCCTTAATATTCACTACTGATACTGTGAAAGACTTTGAAATGGATGTTTAAAAAAGATCGGCAGGTGTCCTGTTCAGCTCTCCTTTCCAGCTTACCTGCACTTTTCATTGTTTTTTGAGTTGACAATCCTGCAAGTTGTGTGATAACTCAATGATAGTTGTCCATAGAAACGGGCATGAACTGGGTCTGGCAGGATGCAATTATTGATTGCCCCTGTGGCTATATCGGTTTTGCATGGATCTGTAAATTCATTTCAGCATTTCTCATTGCCTATATTTGTGTGGTTCTTGAAATTCTCCTTTGAACATGTTGCTGGTTCCTTTGTGAATTACTGAGTTTAGTAACATCTTTGACACGCATGTAGCATCATTGTCTTTAATATTATTGTCCATTATAAGATTGAAGGCAGGAGGAAAAAGGGATGACAGAGGATGAGATGGTTGGATGGCGTCACCAACTCGATGGACACGGGTTTGGGTGGACTCCTGGAGTTGGTGATGGATAGGGAGGCCTGGCGTGCTGTGGTTCATGGGGTCACAAAAAATCAGACACGACTGAGTGACTGAACTGAACTAAACTGATGCTTCTCATACTTGTTTCCCTTACTCTGATCCTAGTACAAAGGAGCTGAGAATGTTGGAAAAAACCTTTCAGTTTTCAGTGGGAAGCTGAAAGTTTTCAAAGAACCACGATGAGTCACTGAGTTGAGCCAGGCAGGCACCTGTGATAGCAGATGTGTTCAGGTGAGGAAGAGGTGGGGCTCTGCCACCTGGGAACCCAGGTAGGGGCGTCACCCAACTGTCCTTAAGTCACCACGCGGGGAGGAAGATTATACATGTGCAAGTGTTGTGTATATACAGTCTTCCTCCCATGGTGACACAGGCACAACTGAGTGACGCCAATGCCCCTTCCTGGAAGGAAGATTATGTTTATGTCTGTATCGTGTATGGACTTGCCTGGTGGCTCAGACGTTAGAGAATCTGCCCGCGATGCGGGAGACTGGGGTTCGACCCCTGGGTCAGGAAGATCCCCTGGAGAAGGGAGTGGCAACCCACTCCAGTACTCCTGCCTGGAGAATTCCATGGGCAGAGGAGCCTGGCGGACTACGGTGCATGGGGTTGCAGAGTCAGACACGACTGAGCGACTTACACTTTCACTTTTACTTTTCACTGAGTCTGTTCATATATACATGGCATGGTGATCATGTGTGACCAAAGCCACAGGGAAAACATGGGACATCTTCCTGGAGCATCATTTTCATATGATGCTAAGAAATTTGAAATATGACATTGAAACTAACAAGGAGAAGTTATTAAGAAAAAGATTAGTAATAGCTTATATTTAGAGAGCATTTAGCCACGCCCTCACTGAGTGTATTCTGTAGTAATAAAGGCAGATATTCACATGACACCACATTCCAAGGACTGTTCTAGAGCCTTATGTGTCTGTGTGTACACGCGTGTGTGTGCATATACGTGCTTAGTCATGTCCGACTCTTTGTGACCCCATGAACTGCAGCCCTCCAGGCGCCTCTGTCCATGGGATTTCCCAGGCAGAATACTGGAGTGGGTTGCCATTTCCTTCTCCAGGAGATCTTTCCCCATTCAGGCATTGAACCCACATCTCCTGCATTGGCAGGTGAATTCCTTACCACTGCGCCCCCTGGAAGCCCAGAAATAATGAGGGGCAGATATTCACATGACACCACATTCCACGCAACTGTCCGAGTGCTTTACATGTGTTGTTGTTGTTCAGTCACCAACTAAACAACAGAATCCCTACAACACCCTATGAGATAGGTGGCTTTAATAGCCTGTGTATTTTACGAGGAAACCAAACCCAGAGAGGTTCAGTAATGTGATTGTGGTCACAGCCCATCAGTGGCAGAACTGGGATTTGAACCCCAGTATTCTAGCTCCAGGGTTTCCTAAGTGGCCCAAAGCTCCCTGGGAACCAGGCCTCTTTGATCATGCCATTATCGGGTATGAGTCATGTGATTTATTAAGAGGTTTCCAGGGGGAACTTCCTGATGGTCCAGTGGTAAGATTCCATGCTCCCAATAAAGAGGGCCCAGGTTCGATCCCTGGTCAAGGAACTAGGATCCCACATCCCGCAACTAAGAGCCCGCATACTGTGACTAGAAAAAAGATCCCGTGTGTCACAATTAAGACCTGGTGCAGACGAATACATAAATTAATTTTTTAAAAAAAGACGTTTCCAAGAACTTCCGTGCTTTTAGCTTCAGATGTGCTGTCAGGCCCTCGGGTTTCCAGTTTACCATCTGTGTTGCACTGAACGAGTCTGAGAAGCACCAGTGGAGTCTGTAGCTCTGTGCTGGGTGCAGGGTGGGGGGGCCTTTGAATCCTCTTCCCTCTCTGCTAGGCCCACCTGTGACCCCGGATCTCTCTCAGCCCCTCTGATGTCCCCTCTCTACAGGGCAGCACGGACTATTTCTTAAGCAGCGGTGACAAGATTCGATTCTTCTTTGAGAAAGGTGTCTTTGACAAACAAGGTTTGGAACTGGGTCCCTACACTGGCTGGACTTGGGTGTCTGTCCCCCGGGACTGGGGGGTTGGTGCACTGAGGCCAGCTGTCTGCGGGTAGCTGGACTCTAGTTCTTCTGCCTTGACCTGTTCTTTGTGCCACAGGAAATTTCCTGGTCCCACCGGAGAAATCCATCAATAAAATTGGCCATGGTAAGCAGGATCTTGGGGGAACCTAAGGTCTGAAGAGTTGGGGGAGCCTTCTTCCAAAGAACACAGTAAGTTAGTAGCCCAAAAGATGGCATTTCTGGGTGCAGGCTCCCCCTTGGGCCCTGCCCTCCATTCTTTGGTTATAAACAAGCGGAAAGCTTAATGCACAGAAAATAGCGAAGAACATCAAAGTGAAGCCTGATCCTGGGTGCGCAGGCCTAGGCCCGGGAGGGGACTGGGGACTGGGGACTGGGGACTGGCTCTTCATCTCACCTTTGTCCCGCAGCCCTGCATGCCCATGACCCCATCTTCAGGCGTGTCACACACTCCCCCAAGGTGCAGGTGAGCAGAGGCGTCGGCAAGGGCGGGCAGGTAGGCCAGATGTGAGTGTGGGCAGGCTGGCTGTGTGACCTCCGCCTCCTTCCAGGCTTTGGCCAGAAGTCTGGGCCTCCAGATGCCTGTGGTGGTGCAGAGCATGTATATCTTTAAGGTGAGCACCCCATCCTCCCCAGGCCTCAGTTTATCCTCTATAAAATGGGCACAGTGCTTAAACCAGCCCCTCCTTCAAGGGCCACAAGCTGTCTCCCTAAAGAATTACTACTCAATGGGCAAGGGAACATGAAAATTGGTCTCCCCTGGTTAGGATGCCTGGCATTCCCTTGGCTCTCAGTTACAATTTAGCAACAGAAGGGAAGGGGGCCCAAGGGCTGCCTCCTCCTTTTGTTGGCTATTGAAATGTCTTGCTCTCATCTTTGAAGGCCCAGCCCAGTGCCACCTCCTCCAAGAAGCCTTTCAACTCCCTTGGGAAGAGAGGACCCATCTCTGACCCTGAAGCCTAGAGGCTTAACTGCTGGTCTGGGCCCCAGTTTCTCCCACTGCCCCTCACTTCTGCCTTGTGTCTTAAAAAAAAAAAAACTTTTATTTTTGGTTGTGTCAAGTCTTTGTTGTGGCACATGGGCCCCGTAGTTGCAGTGCCTGAGCTTGGTTGCTCTGTGGCATGTGGACTCTTAGTTCCCTGACCAGGGATCAAATCCACATCCTCTGCATTGAAAGGTGGATTCTTAACCACCTGACCACCGGGGAAGTCCCCTGCCTTGCGTTCTTGTTAGGCATGTGAGTCTTCTCTTCCCAGAGAAGTTTGAAGGTGTCTGAAGGTGTGTTCAGACTGGGAGCTCCCTGCCAGGCAGGGTCTTTTTTCTCTCTGCAGCCCTCCTGGGCTGGCACAGTAAGTGCTGGCTGCCAATGGGGAAGCCTGGGAGATAAACGCCTGTGGCAGGGGCAGGAGCATCCCACTGAGATGACTCCGAGCAGCCTTCGCCCCTCCCTGCTCTCACCTGGCCTCTACTCTCTCTTGCAGCAACCTCACTTCGGAGGTGAAGGTGAGCCAAGAAAGGTTGGGGGCCCTGGCAAAGGTCCTGGCGGGAGATCTGGGACATCAATCATTGTCAGGGCCCCAGAGGGACCAGCCTCCTCTGCTGCTTCCAGAGTAAACTGGTGGGGTGGGGTTGGGGGGGTTGGTCCCAGAGTCCTTGACACAGTGGTTCCCAAACCTGGTAGCAACCCCTTGTGGATTAAAAATGCACATTCCTGGGCCCCATTCTCTGAGATCTTGAGCGAACCAAGGGCCTGGGAATCTGTATTTTACCAAGTTCCCTGGAGGGCTGATTCAGCATAGAAATTGCTGATCTGATTACACACCTGCTGGAATCACAGTTACCCTTTCCCGCCTCCTTCATGGGCGATGATCCCCTCCTCTTGCATACCTCCAGTGACAGAGAGCTCACTCCCTGCAGGCAGCTCTTTCCTTCCTGCACAAGCCCAAGTCCTTCCTCTGTAAGGCCCCTTCCTCTCCACCAAGCCCAAGGACAGTCTTCTGAAGGGGGTGACCATCCTCTCCCTGACCTGTCTTTATCGTCTCTTAATCCGGCACCCCCAGCTCCTTAAGCCTTTCCTCCTCCCAGTGTTTCGGGGCCACCATTAGGACACCTTTGTTTGGACACTGGATTGTCAAAGTCCCTCTTAAAGTTTGGTGTTCAGAAAGCACACAGTTCCTCGGGAAAGGACTAGCACCCACTTTTGTTATTATAGATTCAGTTCCTCTGTTGAGTGGTCCTCCCTGGTGGCCTGGGCCCCAGCATCATGCAGGCGGTGTTTACAAGGNCTTTGTTTGGACACTGGATTGTCAAAGTCCCTCTTAAAGTTTGGTGTTCAGAAAGCACACAGTTCCTCGGGAAAGGACTAGCACCCACTTTTGTTATTATAGATTCAGTTCCTCTGTTGAGTGGTCCTCCCTGGTGGCCTGGGCCCCAGCATCATGCAGGCGGTGTTTACAAGGGGGATGCTATGTCCGTCCCTTGCTTTGCACCCAACTTCTCAGTCTTCAGCCCCTGGGGGCTTACACTGGGCCATCTGGTGGCCAAGGTGCCCTCCCTGGCTAAGGACAGTGGCTTCAGTTACCTGCTGCAGTGAAACAATAGCCGCTGCTTTCTAGGCTGCAGTTACAATGTTGAGCACATATTGCCTCATGGGATTCTTCAGCAACCTCGCAGTTAGGTTACCATAGGGACTGCTCTATGGTTTAGGAAATTGAAGTTTTGAGAGGTGATCTCTCTTGTCCAGAGTCTCCAGCCTAGGAAGTGGGGAGATTCTAACTGCTCCCGGGAGGACCAAGGAGTGAGTAGAATTGGGGCCCAGGTGAGGCAGGGTGGGGCTTCTCACGCCCAGGTGGGCCTGCTGCAGTCACCCCTCACCAGGACGCCTCCTTCCTGTACACGGAGCCCCTGGGCCAGGTGCTGGGCCTGTGGATCGCTCTGGAAGACGCCACACTGGAGAATGGCTGCCTCTGGTTTATCCCTGGCTCCCACACAGGTGAGGCCACCTCCCTCTCCCTGCTCACTTGTCCTCACCCTCCACGAGTGTACACGTGCATGCTTGATCGTGTTAGACTCTTTGCGACCCCATGGACTCTAGCCCACCAGGCTCCTCTGTCCATGGGATTTTTAAGGCAAGAATACTGGAGCAGGTTGCCATTTCCTACTCTAGATCTTCCTAACCCAGGGACTGAACCCGTGTCTCCTGAATCTCCTGCATTAGCAGGCGGGTTCTTTACCGCTAAGCCATCTGGGAAGACCCCTGCCCCCATGGGAGAAGGACCTGGAAAAAAAGAGAGGCTGAAGGCCCCACTTTGGCCTGCAGGTGGAGTGTCGAGAAGGATGGTCCGGGCCCCTGCTGGCTCAGCGCCTGGCACCAGCTTCCTCGGGTCAGAGCCAACCCGGGATAACAGCCTCTTTGTGCCCACACCAGTGCTGAGAGGTAGAGGGGTGCAGAGGGCAGGGAGCTGGGCCTGGAGGCCATGCCCAGGGGTTCTGTGCCTGCTCTGACCTGAGGGCCGGGGAGTCACAGCAGGAGGGAAGGTCGGGTGGGCACTGTGAGGATGGAAAGCTGCGTGACTGACACCAGGGTCCCCCAGGCTGGGCTAGAATCCAGATGCTGCTACTTGCAGACTGTTTCTAAGAGCAAATGACTGAAATCCTCTGAGCCTGTTTCCCTAACAGCAAGTGGGGAAGCCAGTGAGATGTGTGTGAGATGGTGCACAAGTGCTCAGAAATCCTGGCTGTCAGCACACACTTCCTTTCGATTTTTAATTAGTATTTATTTGGTTGCATTGGGTGTTAGTTGTGACATGTGTGCTCAGGAGTTGCGCATGCAGGCAGCTGCCTCGTGGCATGCAGAAGTCTTAGTTCCCCAGCCAGGGATCGAACTTGCATCTCCTGCATGGGAAGGTGGCTTCTTAACCACAGGACCACCAGGGAAGCCCCACACCCTTTCTTTCAGAAAAGGGAAACTGAGTTCCAATGCTGTGTTCCCGAGTGAGGCCCTAGCTGGCTTCTGCCTGGTTCTGGAAATGCCGCAGAAGGCAATGCCACTGCTGAGGCTTGTGAGGGCGCGGGCCACGGTGGAAAGACTGGATCCTGGGGTGACCCATGTCCCACCGCACAGCCTGCAACCTGGGGCAGACTCCAGGCCCGAGGTTCCCGGGATGAGGATGGGGACAAAGAGGCCACGCCACCGCTTGAGGGAGGGGACTGCCCACCATGCCCCCTCCTGCCCCGAGTGCTCTCCTGACCTGCTGTGTCCCTGCCAGGGGCCCTCGTTCTGATCCACGGAGAAGTGGTGCACAAGAGCGAGCAGAATTTCTCTGACCGCTCGCGCCACGCCTACACTTTCCACCTCATGGAGGCCGCTGGCACCGTCTGGAGCCCAAATAACTGGTAGGTGGCAGGGCTATTGGGTGCCCCAGACAGCTCCTGAGCAGGCCTTCCCTGGAGGCCCTGGACAGTGCTCCGGCCCAAGGTCTTCCCCCTTGTCCTCTGCAGGCTCCAGCCGACCCCTGAGCTGCCCTTTCCCCCACTGTACACCTAAAGGCCCTCTCAGAGTCGGGACACGTCCGCTCTCTGGTGAAGCTGTGGGCCACCAATGCCAGCACCTTGCCCGACTGCCTGGCCTCAACAGGGAAGCCACGTCTCTCCTCCAGGGCTTTCCTCATGCTGGTGTCTCTGCAGACAAGCGGGCACGAGGTGGCAGCCTGGTAGCAGGAGCCCGGGCTGAGTGCTCTTCCCGACATCTCTCTCTGCTTTTCCCTGCCCTAACACAACCTGCGCCAAGAGGCAGCCTCATAGCCATGAACAGGGTTCTTGCTGCTTCTCTGCTGGCTTCTCAGTCTTCTCCCCTCTCGATGGAAGTCTTGGTCAGTATGGTGGGAGACACTGAATAAACCTGACTTCTGAATGCAGCGTCTTGATCCTCCTTTCCCAGGCCGCCTTGCTCGCAACATGAGCGCCCTGGTAAGAGGCATCCCATGTGGTCTAGCCCTGCCTGGTGAGGTACGTGTGATGTGGGTAACAGTAAGTGACATTCAGTGGGCATTTGTGGAGCCAGGAGTTTCTGTGCTTACTCACTGGATCCTCACCCCTTTCTGGCAGGCGCTGTGTACAGAAGGAGCTGACATGCGGGAAGGTTAAGTGATCTAAGTCTCACAGCCATTCAGGTGTTCGACGAGGTCAGCTGGATGCAGGGCCTGTGCTTTGACCTCTACGCTCCCAGTTCTCCTTTTGGGGGAAAAGAGGACTGGAGCCTGGAATCCAGTCTTAAAGATTCTGGTCGCTTTCCAGCTCAGGCCAGGCTCTTCTCTCTGGGCCCACCAAGGGGCTGGACCAGGGCCTCCACAGGTCCCTCTTCTTGGGCATGCTCGACAGGCACCTAGATCTGCAGGAACAATTACCGAATCCCAAATCTGCTTGGCTGGGGTTTGGTCCAGTGGTTGCAAACTGGGGGCCATTAGCCGATTTCACAACGCAGAAGTGTTCTGTCTGGGCCTCAGCATTAAAGCAAACCAACCCACCCACAACTTTTTAAAGCTGAGAGATTTCACGTTAACGATCCATGATTCTAAGCTGCCTTGAATGACCAAGTCAATAGCCTGCATCGAGAGTCTGGGCCTGTGGTCCAGCCTAAGTGACTGCTGGCTGGAGCTGGTCCTTATAGGCCTGTGTGTTCTTCCCTTCCCTTCCCTGCCCTCTCTCAATTGTGTAACCTGCCTGGTCTCAGAGGCCTTAAGATTCTATGACCTTGATCCAACCGCTGCTGTATATGTGGACAAACCAAGGCCACCTGGGGAGTCAGCTGCCTTGAATGACCAAGTCAATAGCCTGCATCGAGAGTCTGGGCCTGTGGTCCAGCCTAAGTGACTGCTGGCTGGAGCTGGTCCTTACAGGCCTGTGTGTTCTTCCCTTCCCTTCCCTGCCCTCTCTCATTGTGTAACCTGCCTGGTCTCAGAGGCCTTAAGATTCTATGACCTTGATCCGACCGCTGCTGTATATGTGGACAAACCAAGGCCACCTGGGGAGTCAGGGGGTCAAAGCCGGCACTCATCTACTCTGCACCCTAGCATGGTGCTGCCTCCTTCAGCCAAGCAGTAGCAGTAGTCTGAGCAAAGGGAAGGGCTTGTCAATGCTTCTTTGAGGCCAGAAGGAATGTCTCAATACCCTCCTCTGAGAAGGGCCTGCTGGTGACGCCCACGCAGAAGCACAAGCTCCCAGTGCCGGGCTGCTTGCTTCCAGCCTTGGTGGGGCAGAGTTCTCACCTCTTCCTGCTAGGTCCCTCCCTGTTAGGCTGGTGAAAAGTCGGCAGAATCTTTGGGAAATCTGCTGTGCTATCTTCTCACTGATGGGAAATGTTCATCCACTCAATGAAGGTCTGCTGAGTTCTGGCCACCTGCCAGGCTGTGTTGGCACTGGGGGATATAGTGGGGAACCACGCAGCTTGGACTCTGCCCTCAGAGAGCGAGGCTGGAGCATGCCTACCCCTGGCTTCCCCAGCAGAGCGAGTCTGAGCACTCAGTAAGCTTCACCAGCCTCTTTGGCTCTAATTGCTCACTCAGAGAAGAGACCCACACAAGTGTGGACATGACAAGAGGGCAAAGAGGTCTCAGGAGGGACTTGGACAAGGACCCTGTGCTGTCTAGCTTGTCCGTCATCAGCACCACTCAGTCGGGCAGCAGAGGCCTTGAGGCAGGGTGGGGTTGGCTCAAACAGGGAGTCAGTCCAGGACCCGATCCTCTTCCTCCAGCCCTTCCAGGGGTGCAAGAAACAGATGCCCTCTCTCCCCCTCAGCTCTTCCTAAGCCAATGGGAGAAACCAAATGCACTTGGCTGTTTTCATCTTGGACTCTCCTCCAAATGAAGCCAGAGGAGTAGGGTCATTCTACTGTCCAAGTACAACCCATATAACCTTTGGTTTGCTTGGCTTTTTGTTGAGCTAATGACTGGTCTTGGGTAANAGCTCTTCCTAAGCCAATGGGAGAAACCAAATGCACTTGGCTGTTTTCATCTTGGACTCTCCTCCAAATGAAGCCAGAGGAGTAGGGTCATTCTACTGTCCAAGTACAACCCATATAACCTTTGGTTTGCTTGGCTTTTTGTTGAGCTAATGACTGGTCTTGGGTAACAAAGACACTGTCCCTCACTGATGTGGCCCTTTTGCACTTATGTGCAGGCCCTGGGCTGGACACCTCATTCATGTCACTTCACCAGACCCTCACCCCATGAGGTGCAGGATCTTATTATTATTCCCATCTTGCAGACAAGAGAACTGAGACCCAGAGAGATTAAGTGAATCGCACAGTTAAGAAGTGATTCAGCCAAGCAGTCTGACCACAAGAGCTGACATCAGAGCCTGAAATGTTAACCCCTCTGCCCTACTGCCTCCAGAGTCTACTCTGGCCCCTCAAGGATTGCAAGGCAGGGGCCCTATAGCACACTCAAGCTCTATGAGCCTTTGCACCAGACTTTAAAGCCTTTTTGCATTTTTAAATATCAGCAAAACTAAACCCAGGAATGCTTTGATTTTTATTTTAAATCTGAATCAGTTGAAAAACTAAATCTGCTTCTTCCTATCTTGGCTCTTCAGGCCCAAGTGGCTGGCTGCTCTGGGGACCACTGGGCCTCCCCATGTCCCTGCTTCCTCCATCGCTAATGCACAGGAGCTAGGCCATCAGCAGTATCAAGAGGTACAGAGGCAAAAGGAGATTGTCTATCTGCGTGGTGTAGGCTTCCAGGAGGGAGACGGTGCTGATGGACCCCAAAATCCAAGCGTAACTGTAGTTCAGGTCCACTCCACTATCAAAGATTAAGATCAGAGCTACAGAAATGATCTGGGCAAATATAGATGTCATGGTTCCCTCAAAAGTCTTTTTGGTCCCAGGCCAGCGAATCTCCCCCAGGGTGCTGCCGAATATGGAGGCCACAGTGTCACCCACACCGACGGCCAGGACGCCTGCATAGGGCACTAGGGCCCTGGCTCCTCCTAAGCTATCCTTCTGTGTGCAGGGCCTGGGGACTAACCAGATGGGAAGAGACATGCCTAGGAGCAGGTAGATGTGCGTCAGGATGAGTGGCCCACTGTCTCGTTCATCCAGGAAGAGGGACAGAAGGCTTCGCAGGGTATGGCCCAGGGGCTTGATGCGGAAATAGCGCACATACTCCAGGAAGATGAAGACAGCCAGACATACGGTGGCGGCCACGTAGAGCAGGGGTCGGTCCAAGATGATACCTGGGATGTAGGTGGCTACCACAATGAAGTGGAAATACTTTCGAGCGATGGTGGGGGCCTGGTGCTTCTTGGACTCGGAAGATGACCGCTTGGCATTCTGGTACAGAACCACCAGGCAGGCCACGGTGGCCAGCAGACACCAATAAGCTAGGAGGTAGACTCGGGTCTCTGTCTGGAAGAGGAATTGAAAAAGCCACAGCAGGGGGTTCCTGCGGATGAGGCGGTGCAGCCAGGGCAGGACGACGCCAAGGCCCAGGACGCAGGTCATGAGGTGGAAGAAGATGGAAGAGGCCCAAGTGCCCGAGTCCATGAATACAAAGAGGGTGCTGAAGAAGATGCCCATGAGCACCATGCCTACCACTACCACGAGCAGGAAGAAGTCCAAGGGGTCCCCCTGGCTTTCCACCACAGTGAGAGAGCGCTTGATGAGCTGGTTGAGCATGAAGCTGATGCCCCCCAGGACCAGCAGCGCCTCTCCGGGGGTGAAGCAGCGAGGCAGCAGGTACAGCAGGATCATGTTGAGGTA
>SJYA01005606.1:0-32512 GCA_006410615.1 Neotragus moschatus | reverse complement strand
ACTGGAGTTTCAGCTTCAGCATCATTCCTTCCAAAGAAATCCCAGGGCGGATCTCCTTTAGAATGGACTCGTTAGATATCCTTGTAGTCCAAGGGACTCTCAAGAGTCTTCTCCAACACCACAGTTCAAACGCATAAATTCTTTGGCACTCAGCCTTCTTCACAGTCCAGCTGCCACATCTGTACATGACTACTGGAAAAACCATAGCCTTGACTAGATGGACCTTAGTCAGCGAAGTNGGCGGATCTCCTTTAGAATGGACTCGTTAGATATCCTTGTAGTCCAAGGGACTCTCAAGAGTCTTCTCCAACACCACAGTTCAAACGCATAAATTCTTTGGCACTCAGCCTTCTTCACAGTCCAGCTGCCACATCTGTACATGACTACTGGAAAAACCATAGCCTTGACTAGATGGACCTTAGTCAGCGAAGTGTACAGCATGAGAAATGCTGGGCTGGATGAAGCACAAGCTGGAATCAAGATTGCCAGGAGAAATATCAATAACCTCAGATGATGACACCACCCTTATGGCAGAAAGTGAAGAGGAACTAAAGAGCCTCATGATGAGTGAAAGAAGACAGTGAAAAAGTTGGCTTAAAACTCAACATTCAGAAAACTAGTATCATGGCATTCAGTCCCATCACTTCATGGCAAACATTTGGGCAAACAATGGAAACAATGGCAGATTTTATTTTGGGAGGGCTCCAAAATCACTGCAGATGGTGATTGCAGCCATGAAATTAAAAGACACTTACTCCTTGGAAGAAAAGTTATGACCAACCTCGATAGCATATTCAAAAGCAGAGACATTACTTTGCCGATCAAGGTCCGTCTAGTCAAGGCTATGGTTTTTCCAGTGGTCATGTATGGATGTGAGAGTTGGACTATAAAGAAAGCTGAGCACCAGATAATTGATGCTTTTGAACTGTAGTATTGGAGAAGACTCTTGAGAGTCTCTTGGACTGCAAGGAGATCCTAACAGTCCATCCTATAGGAAATCAGTCCTGAATATTCATTGGAAGGACTGATGTTGAAGCTGAAACTCAGAAACTCTGGCCACCTGATGAGAAGATTGGACTCATTGGAAAAGACCCTGATGATGAGAAAGATCGAAGGTAGGAGAAGGGGATGACAGAAGATGAGATGGCATTACCAACTTAGTGGACATGAGTTTGAGTAAACTCCAGGAGTTGGTGATAGACAGGGAGGCCTTGTGTTTTGCAGTCCGTGGGGTCACAAAGAGTTGGACCCAACTGAGTGACTGAACTGAACTGAAAGAACTAAAGAAAAGCATTTCTTAAGAACTAAAACAAATTGAAAGCAATATCTCACTGAATACAGAATATCAACAAAGATACAGAATTTCTCAAGATGAAAAATGCAGTAATTGAAACAAATAGCTCACTAGGAAACAAAATGGAAAGTTCAGCAGATTTGACTGGTCAGGAGAAAAGAATCATTAAGCCTGAAGATGAATCGATTGAGATGATCAAGTCTGAGGAACAGAATCAAGCTCCTTGAAGGGAAGGGCTGAGACCTTCAGCTCTTAGCTGGCTATTGGCTGGAGCCTCTCAGTCTCCGAGGCTGTGTGCATCCCTCTTCACATTCCCTCCATCGTCATAGCAGTAACGGCAGCTCAGTTATGAGTGTCTCTCTCTCACAGCTGACCACATCTTTCCAACTCTTGCCATGGAGGCTCTCTGTCTTTATTCATCCAGCTGTGCTGGGTCTTTGTTGCAGCACTCAGATCTTTGATCTTGGGTAGGGCATGTGAAGTCCTCAGCTGTGGCATGTGGGAGCTAGTTCCCTGACTAGGTATCAGACCTGTGCTGCAGGCACTGCGAGCACAATCTTAACCACTGGACCAGAGGGAAGTCCCATTCACACTTACTGATACGACTAACACATTTAGTTTAGAAAATAGCTCGTTTCAGATGTATGTATTTCCTGTGTTTCTTTTTCCAGCTAATATAAATTCCTTGCTCCTGGATTTTCAGTCCTTTGGTGTTAAGAAGGTTTATATTTGTGTTTGTGTACTTGAATTTTCCAGTGCTCCTAGCCCCCATGTTCTTATCCACTCCTTTACTAAACAATGTATTGGTTTAGTAAAGAACACATATTGGTTCTTATGTGTTCAGCTCCTACCTACTGCCTACACAGTACTCTGAGAAATTCTATTTTCTTTCTCTCCCTTCCTAATTATTTCTATTCCTCAGCACATATGTTTGTGCTTCACTCTCTGCCCCAGCCCACACCTTCTCTTCACACAATACTAAATATTCACCAGAGTCCTTTTGATGATGTTCACCTTTGCACCTCTTAATAGGCCAGAACTTGGCAACCGGGGGTTTCTCAACAAGAGCTCATTGGTACAGAATCTCTTGAGTTCTTAAATGTTTAAAAACTGTTTTTCTAAAGGATATTTTGGCTAAATACAAATTCCTTGGTTCTGTCAACTAAAAGTGGGCACTTGCCATCAGTCTCTGCAAGGACTCAGTCACAAACCACTGCAGCTGCCTACCTTCGACACCCCCTGAGAAGGCTTCAGGGTGGAGACCAGGAGGGAGGCACTCTGTGATCCAGGAAAACAGGCAGAACAGGCCCTCAGGGAGTTAGGTATTTTCAGGAAACAACTGTATGAGCCTGAATCTTGCATCTCTTCAGATCTAGCACTAAGATCATTAATACTGACTTCTGCTCCTCATGACTGGCCAATAACCTTCTGCTAACATGTGTGCCTGACTGCATGCACCCCTTCACTAAAATCATATACAATACTGACTTTCCTTCACCTCTTTTGAGCAGCTCCTCAGAGCTACCTAAGGAGCTGTTTCCCAAGCTAGTCTTCATTTCGCCCCCAGTAAAACTTAAGTCAAAACTCTCACATTGTGCGCTGGTTTTTTTTTCAGTTAGTTCATACATTTTTATTGAGATTTTATTTTTTTAATGTTCTTCCATTCCTGCCTAGCTTTGTATGTTTCTTGAGAAGTCTAAGTCTAATAATGTTGCCCTTGTGAGCTGATCCTTTTGCTTGTAAATCTTGAGGATTTTCTTTAAATCTGAAGTCGGTTTCACCAGGAAATTGCACATAAATTTTCCCAGGTATAAAGTGGCTATTTCCTGTCTATTCACAATATAGAATATTCATGACATAGAATACTCATGACATGTGAATTCATGTCTATTTACTTTAGGGTTTTCTTGGGGGGGATTATACCTTTAAATATTCTGCTAATTTGTTTTGTTTTGCCACTGCATGGAAACCTACATATATGTAAGTTTTTCTTTCTCTTCCATTTCAACACTCGTTTTCGGATTTTTTTAATTTCATCTTATTTTCCTTCTCTTGGTTATCCTTTTGAATTGTGGTGTTGGAGAAGGCTCTTGAGAGTCCCTTGGACTGCAAGGAGATCCAACCAGTCCATTCTGAAGGAGGTCAGCCCTGGGTGTTCATTAGTAGGACTGATTTTGAAGCTGAAACTCCAGTACTTTAGCCACCTGATGCAAAGAGCTGACTCATTGGAAAAGACTCTGATGCTGGGAGGAATTGGGTACAGGAGGAGAAGGGGACGACCGAGGATGACATGGCTGGATGGCATCACCAATTCAATGGATGTGAGTTTGCGTGAACTCTGGGAGTTGGTGATGGAGAGGGAGGCCTGGCGTGCTGCGATTCATGGGGTCGCAAAGAGTCGGACCCGACTGAGCGACTGAACTGAACTGAACTGGTTATCCTCCTGCCTTTCTTCAAACACCCCCTCTTACTGAATTTTATTTGATCCTTTTCTCTTTTGGACACACTGTAAATTTGCTTTCATTTCTAAAATTAAATGTATTTTCCTCCCAGTTTGCCCTAAGTTCAACTCTATTTCTATCTGATTTTTTGTCATTTCTGTTTTTTTGCCTCTTAAATAGTGGTAAAATACAAATAACATAAAATTTACCATCTCAAACATTTTTAAGTGTACAGTTTAGTTGCGTTAAATTAACTCACACTGTTCTACAAACCAATCTCTTTTCATTTTGCAAAACTGGAACTCTGCACCCATTAAAGAACTCCCTAGACTTCCTGCCCCCCCGGACCCTTGTAGAATCACCAGGGTTTTCCAGGTACCTCTTAAAAGTTGAATTATACAGTATTTGTCTTTTAGTGATTGGCTTATTTCACCTAAAATTGGGGGTTTAAGATCAATCACAGGCTCATCTCCAAATTTCCTCTTCTCTCTACCAAAATTTTCCCAAATTGTCTTTGTTTAACATAAAGTTTTGTAGTAAGAACTAGAGAGAAAACTTGCTGGATTTGGGAGGTCTTTTGTTGTTGTTTTTCTTATAAGTAGTTGATTCTCATCTGCGGATTCTGCATTTACACACCTACTGTCCACTAAAATTTATTTATGGCCTTAAAATCAACACACATGGCTCTTAGCGGTCTTGTGAAGATACACTGTGCATGCGTGCTCAGTCTCTCAGTTACGTCTGACTCTTTGTGACCCCACGGATTGCAGTCCAACAGACTACTTCTGTCCATTGAATTTTTCAGGTGAGAATGTTGGAGTGATTTGCCATTTCTTACTCCAGGGGATATTCCTGACAGAGGGCTCGAACCTGCATCTCCTGTATCAGCAGGCAGATTCTTTACTACTGCACCGCCTCGCAGATACATATAAAGAGGTGAAAATTCTAAGTTCCCGATGCTCACATGCCGAGCTGAGCATGAACCAGACAATACTCTGCTTTCTTGTTTCAGCTCTCTTACTATAAACAAGTATCCTGTAAGTGGACTATGCTACATTCTTTGCATTTTTGTACTTTCTGTCCGCTATTTTCTTGTTTAAAATGGCCCCCAAGCATACTGCTGAAGTGCTGTCTAGTTTCTAAGACTAAGAAGCTATTCAGTTCTCCTGGGTCTCTCCAGTGTATACATGTTATCAAATTTTTGTTTGAAATTCTCCTGTTAACCTGTCTCATGTCAATTTAATTCTTAGACCAGAGAGAAGAATTGAAAAGGTAGAAAAACATTTCTTTCTTCCCCACAACAAAACATTGCTGAGAGAAATCTAATGAGACATAAACAAATGTAAAGTCGGCCCATATTTATGTTGTAATATGACTTAATACATTAAAAATGACAATACTACTGAAAGTGTTCTACAGAAACAATGCAATCCCTACCAAAATCATAATAGCCTTTTTTTTTTTTTTTGCAGAAACAGAAAAAGTCATCCTAAAATGTATATGAATTTCAAGGAAGCCCAAACAGTCAAAACAATCTTGAAAAAGAAAACAAAGTTACAGGACTCACACTTCTCTATTTCAAAATTTACTACAAAGCCACAGCAACCAAACAGTATGGTAGTGGCATAAAGGCANGGTCTTTGTTGCAGCACTCAGATCTTTGATCTTGGGTAGGGCATGTGAAGTCCTCAGCTGTGGCATGTGGGAGCTAGTTCCCTGACTAGGTATCAGACCTGTGCTGCAGGCACTGCGAGCACAATCTTAACCACTGGACCAGAGGGAAGTCCCATTCACACTTACTGATACGACTAACACATTTAGTTTAGAAAATAGCTCGTTTCAGATGTATGTATTTCCTGTGTTTCTTTTTCCAGCTAATATAAATTCCTTGCTCCTGGATTTTCAGTCCTTTGGTGTTAAGAAGGTTTATATTTGTGTTTGTGTACTTGAATTTTCCAGTGCTCCTAGCCCCCATGTTCTTATCCACTCCTTTACTAAACAATGTATTGGTTTAGTAAAGAACACATATTGGTTCTTATGTGTTCAGCTCCTACCTACTGCCTACACAGTACTCTGAGAAATTCTATTTTCTTTCTCTCCCTTCCTAATTATTTCTATTCCTCAGCACATATGTTTGTGCTTCACTCTCTGCCCCAGCCCACACCTTCTCTTCACACAATACTAAATATTCACCAGAGTCCTTTTGATGATGTTCACCTTTGCACCTCTTAATAGGCCAGAACTTGGCAACCGGGGGTTTCTCAACAAGAGCTCATTGGTACAGAATCTCTTGAGTTCTTAAATGTTTAAAAACTGTTTTTCTAAAGGATATTTTGGCTAAATACAAATTCCTTGGTTCTGTCAACTAAAAGTGGGCACTTGCCATCAGTCTCTGCAAGGACTCAGTCACAAACCACTGCAGCTGCCTACCTTCGACACCCCCTGAGAAGGCTTCAGGGTGGAGACCAGGAGGGAGGCACTCTGTGATCCAGGAAAACAGGCAGAACAGGCCCTCAGGGAGTTAGGTATTTTCAGGAAACAACTGTATGAGCCTGAATCTTGCATCTCTTCAGATCTAGCACTAAGATCATTAATACTGACTTCTGCTCCTCATGACTGGCCAATAACCTTCTGCTAACATGTGTGCCTGACTGCATGCACCCCTTCACTAAAATCATATACAATACTGACTTTCCTTCACCTCTTTTGAGCAGCTCCTCAGAGCTACCTAAGGAGCTGTTTCCCAAGCTAGTCTTCATTTCGCCCCCAGTAAAACTTAAGTCAAAACTCTCACATTGTGCGCTGGTTTTTTTTTCAGTTAGTTCATACATTTTTATTGAGATTTTATTTTTTTAATGTTCTTCCATTCCTGCCTAGCTTTGTATGTTTCTTGAGAAGTCTAAGTCTAATAATGTTGCCCTTGTGAGCTGATCCTTTTGCTTGTAAATCTTGAGGATTTTCTTTAAATCTGAAGTCGGTTTCACCAGGAAATTGCACATAAATTTTCCCAGGTATAAAGTGGCTATTTCCTGTCTATTCACAATATAGAATATTCATGACATAGAATACTCATGACATGTGAATTCATGTCTATTTACTTTAGGGTTTTCTTGGGGGGGATTATACCTTTAAATATTCTGCTAATTTGTTTTGTTTTGCCACTGCATGGAAACCTACATATATGTAAGTTTTTCTTTCTCTTCCATTTCAACACTCGTTTTCGGATTTTTTTAATTTCATCTTATTTTCCTTCTCTTGGTTATCCTTTTGAATTGTGGTGTTGGAGAAGGCTCTTGAGAGTCCCTTGGACTGCAAGGAGATCCAACCAGTCCATTCTGAAGGAGGTCAGCCCTGGGTGTTCATTAGTAGGACTGATTTTGAAGCTGAAACTCCAGTACTTTAGCCACCTGATGCAAAGAGCTGACTCATTGGAAAAGACTCTGATGCTGGGAGGAATTGGGTACAGGAGGAGAAGGGGACGACCGAGGATGACATGGCTGGATGGCATCACCAATTCAATGGATGTGAGTTTGCGTGAACTCTGGGAGTTGGTGATGGAGAGGGAGGCCTGGCGTGCTGCGATTCATGGGGTCGCAAAGAGTCGGACCCGACTGAGCGACTGAACTGAACTGAACTGGTTATCCTCCTGCCTTTCTTCAAACACCCCCTCTTACTGAATTTTATTTGATCCTTTTCTCTTTTGGACACACTGTAAATTTGCTTTCATTTCTAAAATTAAATGTATTTTCCTCCCAGTTTGCCCTAAGTTCAACTCTATTTCTATCTGATTTTTTGTCATTTCTGTTTTTTTGCCTCTTAAATAGTGGTAAAATACAAATAACATAAAATTTACCATCTCAAACATTTTTAAGTGTACAGTTTAGTTGCGTTAAATTAACTCACACTGTTCTACAAACCAATCTCTTTTCATTTTGCAAAACTGGAACTCTGCACCCATTAAAGAACTCCCTAGACTTCCTGCCCCCCCGGACCCTTGTAGAATCACCAGGGTTTTCCAGGTACCTCTTAAAAGTTGAATTATACAGTATTTGTCTTTTAGTGATTGGCTTATTTCACCTAAAATTGGGGGTTTAAGATCAATCACAGGCTCATCTCCAAATTTCCTCTTCTCTCTACCAAAATTTTCCCAAATTGTCTTTGTTTAACATAAAGTTTTGTAGTAAGAACTAGAGAGAAAACTTGCTGGATTTGGGAGGTCTTTTGTTGTTGTTTTTCTTATAAGTAGTTGATTCTCATCTGCGGATTCTGCATTTACACACCTACTGTCCACTAAAATTTATTTATGGCCTTAAAATCAACACACATGGCTCTTAGCGGTCTTGTGAAGATACACTGTGCATGCGTGCTCAGTCTCTCAGTTACGTCTGACTCTTTGTGACCCCACGGATTGCAGTCCAACAGACTACTTCTGTCCATTGAATTTTTCAGGTGAGAATGTTGGAGTGATTTGCCATTTCTTACTCCAGGGGATATTCCTGACAGAGGGCTCGAACCTGCATCTCCTGTATCAGCAGGCAGATTCTTTACTACTGCACCGCCTCGCAGATACATATAAAGAGGTGAAAATTCTAAGTTCCCGATGCTCACATGCCGAGCTGAGCATGAACCAGACAATACTCTGCTTTCTTGTTTCAGCTCTCTTACTATAAACAAGTATCCTGTAAGTGGACTATGCTACATTCTTTGCATTTTTGTACTTTCTGTCCGCTATTTTCTTGTTTAAAATGGCCCCCAAGCATACTGCTGAAGTGCTGTCTAGTTTCTAAGACTAAGAAGCTATTCAGTTCTCCTGGGTCTCTCCAGTGTATACATGTTATCAAATTTTTGTTTGAAATTCTCCTGTTAACCTGTCTCATGTCAATTTAATTCTTAGACCAGAGAGAAGAATTGAAAAGGTAGAAAAACATTTCTTTCTTCCCCACAACAAAACATTGCTGAGAGAAATCTAATGAGACATAAACAAATGTAAAGTCGGCCCATATTTATGTTGTAATATGACTTAATACATTAAAAATGACAATACTACTGAAAGTGTTCTACAGAAACAATGCAATCCCTACCAAAATCATAATAGCCTTTTTTTTTTTTTTTGCAGAAACAGAAAAAGTCATCCTAAAATGTATATGAATTTCAAGGAAGCCCAAACAGTCAAAACAATCTTGAAAAAGAAAACAAAGTTACAGGACTCACACTTCTCTATTTCAAAATTTACTACAAAGCCACAGCAACCAAACAGTATGGTAGTGGCATAAAGGCAGACATATAGCCAATGAAAAGACTCCAGAAATGAATGCTCACACATACGCTCAAACGATCTTTGACAAGAGGGCCCAGGTCATTGAAAAGGGAAAGAACAGTCTTTTCAAAGCATGATGCTGGGAAGAAGACATCCTCATGCAAAAAACTGAAATTAGACTGTTACCCTTCACCATATACAAATACCTCAAAATAGATCAAAGATCTAAATTTAAGAGCTAAAACTATTAAACTCTAAGGAAAAAAAATCTTCATGACATTGGATCTGGTAATTATTTTTTGGCTATGACATAAAACACAGGTAACAAAAGAAAATAATGCATCAGACATCATCAAAATTAAAAATCTGTGTATCAAAAGACACTTGAACAGAGTGAAAACACAAGCCAAGGATAGAAGAATATTTACAAATCATGCATCTGATAAGGAGTAACATTCAGAATATTAAAAATGAAACTTGAACAAGCATTTCTCCAAAGTAAACATACAAAGCCAACAGTCTCAGGAAAAGATGCTCAATGTCACTAATCAAATGAAATGCAAATGAAAACCATAATGAGATATTACTTCACAAGCATAAGGTTGGTTATTATCAAAACAAAGGAAAGTAAGTGTTGACAATGATATGGATAAATTAGAACCCTTGTGCATTGCTCGTGGGCATGTAAAATGGTGCTGTCACTGTGGAAAATAGTAGGTTCTTCAAAAAGTTATACCAGGACTGATCAAGATCTAGCCATTGCATCTCGAGATACATACGCAAAAGAACTGAAAGCAGGGACTCAAACAGGTATTTGTACACCAATTACCTTGAAAGCACTATTCACAATAACCAAAGGTTGGAAGAAACTCAATGTCCACCAACTGATGGATGGATAAAATGATGGATGGAAAAACAAAATATTAATTAAAACAAAATTAATATTCCTTAAAAAGGAATGAAATTTCGATACATCAAAAATATGAATGAACTTTGAAGAAATTATGTGCAGTCAAATAAACCAGACATAAAAGGATATATAATTCACTTACATAAGGTACCTACAATAGGAAATTCAGAGAGACAGAAAGCAGGATAGAGGTCCTTAGGGGATGTGAGCTGGGCAGATGAATCAGGAGGGAAGGAGTACAACCTTTAAAGGGTATCATCTTTAAAGGAAGTTAGAGTGTTGGATATGACATAACCTGGTCAGAGCCAACTAGGTCTGAGAGGGCAGAAGATCCGACTTCCAGTGGGCCTTAAGCCTCATTACACGCTCACTGTGACACATCAGCTAAACAACCCCCCACAAACGCCATGATGATCCCATAAAAGGCCAACAAGTGGGCGGTGGTTCAACTCCTGGAAATTCCCGCACCTTCCAAGATGGTTAGAATAATCCTTCCACTCATTAACCAATGAAATTACTCAGCCCATAGAAACCACCTACTCCATATTTCAGGGTCTCTCACCTTCTGAGACGCCCCACACTGTCTGAGGCGTATATTTCTCCCAGCACTGTTCTCAGCTTTTAAGACTGAATTCTGCCTATGGAACGTGTATCTCTCTAAATAAATCCACTTCTTACCTATCACTTTGTCTCTCACTCAATTCTTTCTGCTATGAGACATCAAGAACCTGAATTTCACTAAGTCCTGAGACCAGGTGTGTGATTCAAGCCCCAGTCTGAGCTGTGTGGTTTCAGGGGGATGGGGGTGGGGTGGAGGTGAGGAATGGAGAGTTACTGTTGAGCGTTCTGTTAGAGATGATGATGGTTCTGGACCACGGGCAGTGGTGAGCATTGCACAAGACTGTGAATGTATGTGATGCCACATCAACAAATAGTTTAAATGGTGTATTATATGTCATATATGTTTTACCACAAAGAAGTCTGAAAAGATAAGTGATACCACTATGGATATGAATTTCCAACTTTCTAAGAGGTATAAATATACCAAGCGGTGCACCAGGAGCTTTAAGTTATCTAGGCCCATTAATCGTATACACTAGAAGAATGTGCATCTGTCGGAAGGCAAGTTTAATCAAGCGAGTAATGTAGACTGTATGTTTAGAAATGTGCTCAGTATTGTATATAAACACTATTTTAAGGACTCATTAACGTATTCTAATTAAACGCTTATTTCTGTAAGACTCTTCAACTCAAAACTAATTTTCTTCCTTGAGTTCCATGGCTAATTTGTGTCTTTGTATGGCAGGAACAAACACAACATTGTAAGGCAATTTCCCCCAGGTAAAAACAGATTTTTTAAAAAACTGGAAAAAGTGAGGTACAAACAAAAAGAAAAATAAGTCCCTTCACTGTTGACCTGAAACCATCACAACACTGTAACCCCCAATATAAAATAAAAGATTCAAAAGAACAAAATGAAAAATGAAGGAATGTGTAAATGTCTACATAAAGATTTGTACACAAATGTTCACATCAGCATATAATCATAACAGCCCCAAACTGGAAACAACGTGAATCCCCATTAGCAGGTGAATGGATAAACAAGCTGTGATACAGACACAGCAGAGTGTACTCAGCAAGAAAACAGACTGAACCACTGAAAAGCAATGCGGTAACATGGGTGAACCTCAGAAGCACTGAGCTGAGCCAAGGCCAGACAAAAGTCTGTTCCTTCCACGATTCCACAGAACATGTGAAAGTTAACCTCAGGGACAGAGGACATCGGCGACTGTTTGGGGCCTGATGCGAGGGGCCCCGGAGGACACCCAGAGCTATGCAGCGATGTGGATCTTCTCTGTCCACAGCCTACATCTGGTGAAATCATTCTGCACACTTTATAAAGCTGCGGAAGTCCCTCTAAACACAGGTACAGTGAAATGGCACAGAGCACTTATAACAAGGCAGCTAATGTTAGTGACCAGGTTATAAACATCTATAAAGAAGCTAATATATAAACAATTTAAGTTAAGGGTGGGCACAGTTTCTTTATACCTTTGGTGGTATGAAAACAATCACCTCGGGAAAACAGACTAGGGTAAGTCTTTAAAAAGAAACTGATTCTAACCAACAGTTTTAAAGTGACATATAGTAGATCTAACTGATTATGTTTTTGAAGAACTCTTTTAGAAAAGCTTCTTAGGGTAAGCAGTCAGGTAATTTCCCCATTTCCTTTTGAATTATGAGAGGAAGACCATAGTCTGAAGAATTTAAGGCTAGCAAATGATAGTTTCACAACAAGGGAAATTAATGGTTTTTCATCTTAATACCTTGTACATATTTTCAGAAACATGCCACCGCACAATGAAGCAAATTCTGTTGAAATTTTCAATTTGAATACTGAAATCTATCTGATTGAAAAAGTTCTAATATGGGTCCCAGATCTCCTATAGAAAAGTACAAAGTTGTAAAACTAGAAGCATACTACATTACTTACCTATATTTTAAGTTTCTTCAAGCCTCTGTACTTACATTACACACGAGTAAATAAAGCTCAGAGAGGTTATACACCTTCCCAACTGCCAGGCATTGGAGTTGCGATTTAAAACCAGATGATTTTAACTCTAAAACCCATGCTCTAGGCGCCACACTGCAATGCTTCCACAAGAACTCAATCTCTCTGAGAGACTGAGCGCTACATAAACTTGGGAGAGTGACAGCGTAATTCTGTAAAACTCCATTTACCTTCAGGGGACGCAGAGCACCACAGAATTTTGTCCACCAGCTATTTTCAATGAATTCTAAGTGCCTCTCTCTTTTCCGAAGTGTTCGTAACCTTTCTTCAAATTGTTTTAAGGCGCGTCTATCCCTTGCTGGCAAAGGTCGACCATCTTTGCTCTGCAAATAACAGATCAAAATAAAACAGATTTTTACCATTAAGATCTTAATAGAGTACATACATCAGATTTAGCAGATTCAGACAACAAAAATTTTTTTAGGTTGGACTTGACTCCTGAGGCAAATTTACAAACTGAAGGAAAAAAGCAAAACCCAATAACTTCTATGTGAGAATACACGTCTCTGAACCAAGGTCAGTGTCAAAATGTGAGCAGAACGCGTGCACATTTAATGCTGAACTTTTCTTGATCCCTATTTTCCAAATACTCAATATGGTAAAGTTATGTAGAGACATAATATTTTTTTAAACACCCCTTTTATGAGGCACTTTATGTTCTCTGCTTGATTACTCTCCTTCACCTCCAAATTCCTCATCCCAGCCCTTCACATCCCCAGCCCTATGTTCCTCCTCCCCTTGGTCAGGAGACTGTGTTCCAGTGTTTACCTGGGCTGATGCTCCTCAGTCCCTGACTCAAAGACCAGCAGGGGGATGCAGGATTAAGATGTGCTGAGCATAAGATTTTATAACAATTGCTAAGAACTGGCACTCTCTTACTCTCCAAGTACATTTGAGAAGGAGTCGGGTTTCCTTTGGCTGATCTCTCCGAAAGATAATTCCCCTGTACTTTCATATGATATTTACTGTAACCGTGAGCAGTACCTTTCTGTGGTATCTCAGGGACACGTTCCCTTGCGAACTCCTCCTGCCTCGAAGTGCCTTCAACCAGGTACAGTAATAAACCGCAATAATTAACAACTGCTAAATACTAAGCAAGTGAAATGTACATTTGCTTTTATTGGAAGGACCAAGAAAATATTTACACGGGACATTTTTATTACTTTTAAATTTGGGGTGGCACCATACTGCATGTGGGGTCTTAGTTTCCTGACCAGGGATGGAACGCTTGTCCTCAGCAGTGAAAGCACAGAGTCCTAACCAGTGGACCGCCAGGAAATTCTCAGCACCGTTTTAAAATGTAAAAACATTAGATAATTAGAATATTAAAGTCCTTTCAAGATTCAGACAGGATGTTGGGAGAGACAGCACACAGTGGTCTGTGACACAGTGTGGAGTACTGTCATGAGAAATAACAGACACGTGCAGACAGTGCCCAGATAACCCTTCATCGGGAGGTGCACAGGGTCACAAGGATCTCCACACAGAGGCACTGCCAAGCTCTTCTGGAACCAGCCATCTCTTCCTTCCTATACTGTTTCCCAAACTTCAACACACCTAACAATCAACAGGACATTTCGTTAACCACAGGTTTCTAGATCCCACCCCAAGAGAATTTGTCTCAGTGAGGTCTTGGGTAAGGCCTATACTTTGCTTTTCTACCAAATTCCCAGGAGGTCCTGATGCTACTGGTCCAGAAACCATACTCCGCATGGCAAGTGTAAAGTGTCAGTCGCTCAGTCGTGTCTGACTCTTTGCAACCCATGGACTGTAGCCCATCAGGCTCCTCTGTCCATGGGATTCTCCAGGCAAGAATACTGGAGGGGGTTGTCATGCCCTCCTCTAGAGTAGCTTCCTGACCCAGGGATCACATCCAGCTTTCTTGCATTACAGGCAGATTCTTTACTAGCTAAGCCACCAGGGAATTACATGGAATTACAAGGAATTACATGGGACTATATTTAACTATCTTTACTGCTTTAAGTCAAGTACACTGCTTACTATCAAAGTGCATCCTCAAAGGAACCTTACAGAAGGATGTTTTCTGAAGACTAGAGGAATGACATGCTTCCCTCCACAAGACAGACCCAGGCCACCTGGCTTCAATCACGTGGCACTTCACAATTTTTCTCACAGCTGCCATTCTAATGTCAAAATGACACCAACAAGGCAGACTGACTTCACTGCTGGCTTTCGCTAGTTCAGGAAAAATTATTTTTTAGTGAACTGATTTAAGGATCCACTGAAAAACAAGCTCAACTTATCTGCCTATTTGAGTGAGGGATGGAGCCTGCTCTGTTGTGCGAAAAGCATAAACCACTGTGGGAAGAAATGTGCTCAAACACACACCACAAAAGGCACCCAGTACACTCAAACAATTACTTCCTTTGGGGAAAAAAATGTAGCTACATTCTTTATAGGCAAAAAAGCTTCCCTTCCCACGGTCCACCAGTGACCACTTCGTCTTTTGAGGTTACCGTCACAGAAACCAACAGATCAACAACATCTGACACAAAATTCTACGTATATACACGTGTCCCCTCTATGCAAACATACAAATGTTTTACGTAACAGCTAACACTTCCTGTGCCTAAAGTGATCTTTTTTGTTTATTCTCCTCAAATCTTCAGAATAAGACTTTGAGGCTGGTAATAGTAACTTATTCATTTATTCAGTCAGTTCAGTTGCTCAGTTGTATCTGACTGACTCTTTACGACCCCATGGACTGCAGCACGCCAAGCTTCCCTGTCCATCACCAACTCTCAGAGCTTGCTCAAACTCATGTCCATCAAGTCAGTGATGCCATCCAACCATCTCATCCTCTGTCATCCCCTTCTATCCCTGCCTTTAATCTTTCCAAGTATCAAGGTCTTTTCTAAGGAGTCAGTTCTTCGCATTAGGTTTCCAAAGTATTGGAGTTTCAATTTTAGCATCAGTCCTTCCAATGAATATTCAAGAGTGATTTCCTTTAGGATAGACTGGTTGGACCTCCTTGCAGTCCAAGGGCCTCTCAAGAGTCTTCTCCAACACCACAGTTCAAAACCATCAATTCTTCAGCAGTCACCTTTCTTTATAGTCCAACTCTCACATCCATACATGACTACGGGAAAAACCATAGCTATGACTAGACAGACCTTAGTCAGCAAAGTAATGTTTCTGCTTTTTAATATGCTGTCTAGGTTGGTCATAGATTTAGATGAGGAAAATAAGGCCCACAGATATTAAATGCATGGTCAGAAGAGCCAGAATTTAGACTGAAGATGTTAAATTTGATATGTTCTCTACGCTATATAAAGCCTGACTGCTTTCCATCATTACACAGCACATCACACCATGATATTTAGATTTGACAAACACCTTATTTTTGAACATTTACATTATTTTCTTTTATGAAGGGGCAGAGACATGAATATACTTATTCATTGGGTATAAATGCAGGCATACAATCCAGTAAAATAGGTTCCAGGGTACAAACTGTTGTTCCTTTGTGCTCCACCATCTCCGGGAGTTTGCTCAAATTCATGTCCACTGAGTCAGTGATGCTCTCTAACCATCTTATTCTCTCCTGCTCCCTTCTGTTGCCTTCAGTCTTTCCCAGCATCAGACTTTTTTCCCAATGAGTCAGATCTTTGCATCAAGTGGCCAAAGTATTGGAGCTTCAGCTTCAGTCCTTCCAATGAATATTCAGGACTGATCTCCTTTAGGATTGACTGGGTTCATCTCCTTGCAGTCCAAGGGACTCTCAAAAGTCTTCTCCAGCACCACAGATTGAAAGCATCAATTCTTCAGTGTTCAGCCTTCTTATGGTCCAACTTTCAAATGCATACACAACTACTGGTAAATCATAGTTTGGACTATATGGACCTCTGTTGGCAAAGTGATGTCTCTGCTTCTTAAATATGCTTTCTAGGTTTGTCATAGCTTTCCTTCCAAGGAGCAAACCTCTTAATTTCATGGCTGTAGTCACCATCTGCAGTGATTTTGGAGCCTGAGAAAATAAAATCTATCACTGCTTCCACATTTTCCCTTCTATTTTCCATGAAGTGATGGGACCAGGTGCCAGGATCTTCATTTTTTTAGTTTCAAGACAACTTTTTCACTCTCCTCTTTCACCTTCATCCACAGCTCCTCTTCGCTTTCTGCCATGAGTGGTATTATCTACATATCTGAGGTTGTTCATATTTCTTCCAGCAATCTTGATTCTGGCTTGTGATTCATCCAGCCTGGTATTTGCATAACGTACTCTGCATATAAGTTAAATAAGCAGAGTGACAATATACAGCCTTGATGGATCCCTTTTCCAATGTTGAACCAGTCAGTTGTTCCATGTCCAGCTCTGTTTTTTTTTTTTGAGCTACATACTGGCTTCTCAGAGAGCAGTTTGTAACATGATCTGGTATTCCCATCTCTTAAGAATTTTCCAGCTTTGTTGTGATCCGCACAGTCAAAGGCTTTAGCGTAGTCAATGAAGCAGAAGTAGATGTATTTCTGGAATTCCCTTGCTTTCTCTGTGATTCAATCAATGCTGGCAATTAGACCTCTGGTTCCTCTGCCTTTTCTAAAACCAGTTTGTATATCTGGGATTTATGGACTTCAGGTACTGTGGAAACCTAGCTTTTTGAGCATTACTTTGCTAGCATGTGAAATGAGACCAACTGTGTGATAGTTTGAACATACTTTGGCATTGCCTTTCTTTGGGACTGGAATGAAAATTGACCTTTTCCAGTTCTGTGGCCACTGCTGAGTTTTCCAAATTTGCTGGCATATTGAGTGCAGCACTTTCGCAACATCGTCTTTTAGGATTTGAAACAATGAAATAGCTCAGTTGGGATTCCATCACCTCCACTAGCTCTGTTCATAGTAATGCTTCATAAGACCCACTTGACTTCACACTCCAGGATATCTGATGTTAGGTGAGTGACCACACCACTGTGGTTATCTAGGTCATTAAGACCATTTTAGTATGGTTCTTCTGTGTGTTCTTGCCACCATTTTTTAATCTCTTCTGCTTCTGTTAGGCCCTTACTGTTTATGTCCTTTATCATGTCCATCCTTGCATGAAGTGTTCCCTTATATCTTCAATTTTCCTGAAGGCATCTTTAGTCTTTCCCATTCTGTTGTTTCCTCTATCGTTTTCCACTGTTCGTTTAAGACCTCTTATCTCTCCTTGCTATTCTCTGGAACTCTGCCTTCAGCTGGGCTTACCTTTCCCTTTCTCCTTTTGCTTTTCTTTTCTCAGCTATTTGTAGGGCTTCCTCAGACAACCACTTTGTCTTCTTGAATTTTTCTTTGGGATAGTTTTGCTCCCTTCCTCCTGTGCAGTGTTATGAATCTCTGTCCATAGTTCTTCAGGTTCTCTGTCTACCAGATCTAATCCCGTGATCATTTTCTCCACTGTTTAATCATAAGGGATTTGACTGAGGTCATATTTGAATGGCCTAGTGGTCTTCCCCAATTTCTTCAACTTAAGCCTGAATTTTGCATAAGGAGCTCATGATCTGAGCCACAGTTAGCTCCATGTCTTCTTTCTGCTAACTGTATAGAGCTTCTACCCATCTTTGGCTTCAAAGAACATAATCAGTCTGTTTTCAGTACTGACGTTCTGGTGAGGTTCATGTGTACAGTCATCTCTTCGGTTGTTGGAAACCCATGTTTGCTATGACCGGCATGTTCTCTTGACAAAACTCTGTTGGCCTTTGCCCTGTTTCATTTTATACTCCAAGGCCAGATTTGCCTGTTATTCCAGGTATCTCTTGACTTTCTAAAACTTTTGCATTCCAGTTTCCAAAGATGAAAATGATATCTTCCTTAGGTTTAGTTCTAGAAGGTGTTGTAGGTCTTCATAGAAATCAGTCAACTTCAGCTTCTCTTCCCTGGTGGCTCAGATAGTAAAGCGTCTGCCTACAATGTGGGAGACCTGTGTTCGATCCCTGGGTTGGGAAGATCTCCTGGAGAAGGAAATGGCAACCCACTCCAGTACTCTTGCCTGGAAAATCCTATGGACAGAAGAGCCTGGTAGGCTACCGTCCATGGGGTCACAAAGAGTTGGACATGACTGAGTGACTTCACTCACTCACTCACTCACTCACTTACTCACTCAGCTTCTTTAGCTTCAAGGGGGTGGGACATAGACTTGGATTACTGTGATATCTAATGGTTCGCCTTGGAAAAGAACCGAGATCATTCTGTCGCTTCTGAGATTTCACCCACGTACTGCATTTTGGACTCTTTTGTTGACTACGAAAGCTACTCCATTTCTTCTATGGGATTCTTGCCCACAGTAGTAGATACAATGGTCATCTGAGTTAAATTCACCCATTCCAGTCCATTTTAGTTCACTGATTCCTAAGATGTCCATGTTCAATCTTGCCATCTTCTGCTTCACCACATCTAATTTACCTTGATTTACAGACCTAACATTGCAGGTTTCTATGCAATATTGTTCTTTACAGCATCAGACTTTACTTTCAACACCAGACACATCCACAGCTAAGCATCATTTCTGCTTTGGCCCAGCCAGTTCATTCTTTCTGGAGCTATTCACAGTTGCTCTCCACTATTCCCCTATAGCATATTGGACATCTTCCAATCTGGGGGCTTCATCTTCCAGTGTCTTATTTTTTCACCTTTTCACACTGTCCATGGGGTTCTCCAGGCAAGAATACAGGAGTGGTGTGCCGTTTCTTCCTTCAGTGGACCACACTTTGTCAGAACTCTACACTGTGACATGTCCCTCTTGGGTGGCCCTACATGTACAAGTCCCTCACTACAACAATGCTGGGATCCACAAACTGCTGCGAACTGTTATATTAAACTTGTAACTATTAAAAAGGTACATGTTATGTGTTTGGGCACATGTGACAACATTCAATTTTCTTTAGAAATCTGTGTATTTTATATTCCCACAAACAGTATGCCTATCTCCATATTCTCACATGAGAAAGGTAAACTTTTTAAGACTTTCAAAGGATTAAAAAAAATATATTGAGTTACTTTAATTTCCAGTCATCCTGGACTTTCATTTTAGCACTGATGTTCTGGAAAACTCCTCACAACCCATGCAAAGTGGGATCATAGTGAACTTCATTACTAATGAGCTGAAAGATCATTTCATATTTTCACTGAGCAAGTTAATTTCTCCTTCAGTATACTGTCTATTTAGGTCTTTTGTTCATTATTTCTATGTATTGCTTGTCCCTTCTTCTTCTTGACTTACAGATGCTCAGTATATCACCTATATTGCAGATTATTTCCTCTCAAAATACTGTTAGTTCTTTAAATTCCTTTTGGTGCCACATTTTTTGGTACATAAATTAAAAAAAATAAAAATTTAAAACTCAATCATTTCTTAATTTGCACTTGAGTTCTGAGTCTTGTTTAGAAAATTCCTCTACACAACAAAAATTACAATTTTACTTTTATTTTCTAATGTTATCTAAATGTATTTGATTTAAATTCTGAACTTGTTTTACTATGTGGTAGGAGGTTTATGAAACTTTCATTTTTTTATCTTTTATATATGATACTGAATTTCCACCTAAACTTATGAAAAACTCTCATCTCTACATTACTGAATCTTCCCAATTAGGAACTGAAGAAGTTCTTCATTTATTTCAGTGTTCTATTACATTATTTTAATAAATTTTATAACCTTCACTGAGAAGATTCTGACATTTCTTATTATTTTATAGTTCACAGTTACTGTGAATGAGATGATTTTCTATTACATCCTCCACCTGGTTAATGATTTTGTACATATGAACGGGCACCTCAATGAACTTTTATTAGTTCTATTAGTTTTCCAGTTGATCCTTTTAGATTTTTTTGGTAGATAAGATCTTCAAATAACACGAGACACTTTCCTTTTCTCCCCTCTTCCTCCCACATTTCTTATCTGACCAAGATCTCCAAGAACAGGACAGACACTACTGTCCTATATGTGCCTTTAACAGAAACGTTCCTTTCCTCATTAGGCACCAAGCTCACGGAGGCTTCCGTTGCCAAATCGTTTCTTCTCTTCCAATTTGGTAAGACTCTTCTCTAAACATAGTAACTACAAATTGACTCTAAATAAAGACTCATTGGCATCTATTAAGATGTTTATATTTCTCATTTATTCTCAATATATTAAACTACTTTATTTTCTAACATATCATCTTTGCATTCCTGGGATAAACCTAATCTGACAATTATGAAATATTTCCTTACTACAACATCATTTTTGAATTGCTAATATTTTTACTTATATTGAATTATTTGCCTTTACTTTCATAAGAGAGACCAGTCATATAAACAGTTTTCTTTTTTTGTGTGTCATATTACCATCTGGTTTCTATATCAGGATTATCATAGTTTAACAGAATAATTTAGGAAACTTTCCATTTTCTCCTCTGTTCTGTAAATAAGATTTATGTCTTACTTCAAGGTGATAGAGGAAGAAAAACTAGTACATAAAACCTGAACATAAGTGATACAGTGCACTCTGACATTGCATAGGCCATCAGCATACCTGGGAACTAGCAAAGTAATGGCCATATGTAAGTGGAACTTCTGTGTTTTTAGTTGTTACACATATAATAATTCTCAAACTGTCAGCGTCCTACACTTTATAGAAGGTAGTTTTTTAAAGATATGCTTCTTTAAGGATATGTTGCACAAAAATTCAAACAGTATCAAAATATAGGCTCACCAGTGTCTAAGTCACAACAGAAAGCAGCTCAAAGACAAAGTACTTTTATGACCCTCAACGGCAATGAAATACCAACTCACCTTTGATTTAATTGTTTGGATGTGCTGCTCTACTTCTTCAATGTCTTCAGTGTTTTCCAGACGCTCATAAGCAGCGCTTCGAGTGCCTTTAATCAGATTTAAAGGCAACGCCGACATGCCATAGGCCTGAAAGAAACAAAAGAAAGACGAACGTTAGCAATACTATTTTAAATATATTAATACACAATTTTCAGGTAAAATAAACGTCCTTTGAGGTAATAAAGAGTAAGCAGTTGTGAGGGGCACAGTCTGAAGAACAGAGTAAATGGGAGTGAACCGTGACTATGTGGTCTCATGATTCTCCTGTTTATTACATATTTAATTACACAGAGTTATCCTGTGTATATTATAATACTAACTACTCGTAGAATAGATAATATCTATTTCTCAAAGGACAAGTTACGAAATTCATGTAAAAGTAAAATACTTTATCAAAGTAATAAATCATGATTGCAGGCTAATCAGGGGTTAAGATAGTCTAAATCAGTAAAAACAATTAACAAAATTATTTTCTGTGGAAAAAAACAATTTTATACAAATAAATGTAGTAAACTCTTAGTAAAATATATTTTAATATACATTTCATTAGCATACAAATGATCTGTATATTATTTGTAAGTTCTAAAAATTTATGATCTTTTTGCTATGTATTTTAATTCCTATAAGAAATTCTAAAATTTTAATCAGCATTAAGAAATTATTTTATACTACTCAACTGTCTACTAGCCAGTCCCAAATGTGAAGTTTTATTGTAACTATTAGAAACACTTAATAGCAAATGCCATGTGACCATTATTCAAAATTGTTATTGACCTTAAATCCTTAGAAGCCAAACTGACAACCATCATCTCCTTGCTGAAACGATGATCATTTATTTACTCATTGCAGCAATAGGCTCTAAAGGTGATACAAAATTAAGTATTTAAATCTTTTACATTTCCTACCTGAGATACTGCCAAACTACTTTAGCTAGCAGGGTCATGTTAGGCAGGGTCATGAGATTGAGTTTAAATAATGAATGTGGGCAGAAGTGATCAATGCTACTACTTCTTAGACTTAACCCCAAACTCTAAAATGTCCTGAATGACCCTGCAGATCTTCTCCCATGCTCTGCTACCTGGTTTTCAACTCCCAGGATGATCTCAAATATGTTTAGTGTCATTTTGAATCATTTTGATATTCTCACTGGGTCTCCTTTAGACATTGATTAAATCACAATTCATCTATGAAACCATAAACTCTGATATGTCAAAAGGAGAATGCAAAAAAAGAATATAATTAAAAGGAATTCAGAAATCACCAGTTCTACCAAGTAAGAGTAATTCTATAGCTTGTTGTATTTAGATAATTAACTAGCTGAAATTATTACCCAATATGCAAATCCTTGCATTTTCTAAAGGAGAAATACTTAAAATCTTGCATTTTAAATATTGTTAAAACATAAGTTAATGTTCTCACAATTTCCATATCAGCCAAAAACAAGAAAAACAAAAAGGAGAGGTTGGGGAAAGGTTCTGTTTGTGTTTGAAAAAAATATAAATTAGACAGAGTAGAATAATTTTCTTCTAATTAAATTACTGTCAAGTTTACACTCCTAATGACCTTGGTAAATATAAAAAGGAAATACATAATAAGGTTTAAATTACTTTTAACAGTAAATTTTATATCCTCAAAACACTGAAAGTGTAAAGAGAAAAGTCTATGGAAAACAAGGTGCCCAGAGATTGCTGCTGTTGTATAGTCACCCACTCGTGTCCGATTCTCTGCGACCCCATGGACTGCAGCACGCCAGGCCTCCCTGTCGTTCACCATCTCCCAGAGCTTGCTCAAACTCATGTCCATTGAGTCAGAGATACCACGCGACCATCTCATCCTCTGTCGTCCCCGTCTCCTCCTGCCTTCAAATCTTTCCCAGCACCAGGGTCTTTTCCAATGAATCATCAGGTGGCCACAGTATTGGAACTTCAGCATCAGTCCTTCCAGTGAATATTCAGGATTGATTTCCTTTAGGATTGACTGGTTTGATTTCCTTGAGTGTAGTTCACAGAGATTGTTACCATTCCCTTACAGGACTGTCCTTTTCCTGTTCTCCTAGTAGCTCCACATCTTTTAAACATTATTGGAAAAAGTAAATAACTTTAAGACTTTGATGAGTATTACGTGATGATCATTCAGTCATTCTCCAGGCTCACATACCATTTAATCTCAAGTCCATATTGCTATTTATAACCAACTGCCAAAGCAAAAACCCCAGTTTATGCCCAGGTATATTTCTCTGTCTTGCCAATAAATTTCAAGTGAGGCTTATCTTATCCCGATGCTTGCTATTCTGTTTGATGGATCTGGATCTCTAAATATACTAACCTCAGAACCCAATACTATTTCCTAAGGAATCTGTACCCTACTCAGCATTAAAAACATGGTCCCTACTTAGAGTTTATTGTCAAACACAAAGTAATCTAAATTTTCCTAACCAGTTTGCTGGTCTCCCTCACTACAAATCCATCTTCCAGACTGTTTCTGAAGCGATCTCTCACACTCAAGTTAGACTGTGGCATTCCCCTAGCTAACATACACTGAGACTCCCCAGGACCAAAAAGGGTATTTGCGCCGGCGGGAGTTCCTGGGATTCTGGGTTGGGGCCATCAAAATCAATGGAGCAGGAAAGAGGGCAGGGAGACGAGGGTCAGCTGCCACTCCAGCCAGAGTGATGCTACTCCATCCGCCTATTTTTATATGCATCAGAATTTCATGAGTGACTGTTTGAAGAAGCAGTTTTGCAATTCTGCCCAGTGCGAGAACGATCAGCATCTAATCCTGGCCTGCAAAAGCTCTTCATGACCCAGGCCTCCCACCCCGTCCCCATGCCTCGAAACGCTCACAGCTCCCCATCGCTGCAGCTTCTGCCTTCAGCTCTGCCCCGGGGCCACACGCAGAACCTGCAGTGCCTTAGCAAAACGCCTCCCCGCTCACCTCACTTCACGAGCGAAGGCCAATGCCCTTCAGGTCTCAGCCTCATCACACCACATCTGAGAAACGTTCCTTGATTTGTAAATGTGCCTTGCTTGTAATTCAATTATATTGCAGAACACTGGACATGAACATTATTGCTCTGCTCATCTGTTTTATCACTAGGCCTGCCAAACTTGTAACTTATCAGAATCATGCAGCAAGTTCGTGACAAGACAGATTTCTCAGCCAAACGAGTAACAACTGCAGTGACTGTCTGATAGGTAAGGACTAGGTCTGTTTTTCTTTTTCTTACCTTTATTCCAAGAGTGAACATAAAATAACTTCTCTAAGAAAATAATACTTAACCAAAAAATTGTTTTAGAGTTCTTTATTCACATGAACTCTCTTCCTTACATGGAACTTATACATTTTTTAGAAGAGTTAAATTTAATTCCTATAGCTTACATAAATAGAGTAATGCAAAAATTTGGGGAGGGGGAAGAAATGTATGTCCTTCACAACACCCTGTGGTAACATAAGGCCAGAAAACAACATCTTTTGGGGAATTACTGTCTGAAGAGAACAAGTAAAAGAGAGCAATTACTGTTCTGGTTACCTAGCTTGTTTCTGGATTACATGCTTAAGTTTCAGTGACTGTCAGGAAATTTAACTATAATATTTAGATTATGATAGATGACATAACACATTATACAAAGTATTGATTCATTACAACTTTAAGGTACTTAAACAACAATCTTTTGATTTTAATCTCAGATTTCTTTGAAAAACTTGTACGAAGACTATCATTTTTCAGAAATGCAAAACTTTCATTGCTTACTACTGCCCTCTAGTGAAATACCAGAAAATCAACAAGGCTAAAGAGATTATATCATTTAAAATGCTTCCAGGTCAGCCATATTTGCCTCTAATATCATTTGTTTCAATTTCCAAAAATAAACCACCATCTGTATTTTAAAACTCAAATGTTTTGAAAGAACATATACAAACTAAAACATTTCTAATATGCTCTTGCTCCACGAAAACACGTTTTTCCTGCCATCTCTCTCTTCCTTTTGGAGACAATGCCAAGCATTGCCTATAAACTGAACACATGTCCTGAATACATTTATGAAACCTATTATTCAAGGACATAGATGCTGAAACTAGTGAAACAACTCAACATTTATTCAGTAAAGATTTCCAGTCTAAATGTTCACTGATTCTAAAATACATGTGTGTGTGTGTGTGTGTGTGTGTGTGTGTGTGTATGTATGTAGTTGGTAGTTCAGTTGCTAAGTTGTGTCCAACTCCTGCGACCCCATGGACTATAACCCTCCAGGGTCCTCTGTCCATAGTATTTCCCAGGTAAGCATAATGGAGTGGTTTGCCACTGCCTTCTCCAGGGGACCTTCCCAACCCAAGGATCAAACCAGGGTCTCCTGCACTGCAGGTGGTCTCTTGCATTACAGGCAGATTCTTTACCAACTGAGCCACCAGGGAAGCTGTGTGTGTATTTTTTTTTTTTTCACATTTAACACCAGTGAAATTTGAATGCATTTTATGAACACAGGCAAGGCAGAAGTCATGGCAGAGCGGTCATTATCCAGATATTCACAAATGTGGTCATAGCTGGTTATATTGCAATTACTTCTCTAGTAGAGTTACATGCATTTGTGGTACAACTGCTGAGTTAAACTGCCACTTACAATGTCTTGTAAGATAGTACTCTGATTTGACATTAAAGGAAAAAGTTAACATGTAAGGAAACACAGAACAAAAGAGCAAGCAGTGAAACCAAACGTATAGTCGGAGGCTTTGTAAGCTTAAGAAAGGAAGGTACCCAAAGTAGAAGACATTTTTGTATTTTGCTCCTCAGGTTACAAGCGAACAATAATGAAACAAAAACAAAAACAGCTTAAATTTACACAGTGGGTGTGTCAGCAGCTTCAAAGACATTCCAAAAGACAAGTTGGGCAATCAAGAAAAGCTGTCTCATCAGTTCTCTTGACAGCATAAAAGACACTCTATAGTGAAACATGGACATGAACAGTCAACCCAAAAAAGTGACTGAGAAGACATGTTCCAAATGTGAAGTTTTAGGAATATCTTTACAACTTATTTCACGTATATTTGCCTTATTTTGCATGAAGAAGACTGATCTGATTTTTTAAGCATGTAAGGCTGAAACACTTCTGTCACTGATATAAAACAAAATTATAAATGATAAGACAGCGTGGCAGGGACCCTTCCCTTACAGTGGCACCAACTGAGCCATCGGGGGGCACACACAAGAGAGGCGCATCTTACAATCAGGTCAGAGACTCAGGGAAGCACACTGGCACAGGGAAGGCTGAACAACTGAACATTTAAAGCAGAGTTCTGTCTTCAAAGGTTAATGAGAACCACTGCTTTAGTTCTATGTTAAAATCCTTAATTTATCACTCTAATTTTCTCCAGTGTTCTTGCCTGGAAATCCCATGGACAGAGGAGCCTGGAGGTCTAATAGTCCATGGTGTCACAAAAAGAATCAGACATGAATTAGTGACTAAACAACAACACAATTTTCTTTAATTTGTGTTTCATTTATAGTAAATTTACACAGGTGGTGGGTAAAGAACCCACCTGCCAACGCATGAGATGCAAGTTCAATCCCTGAGTCAGGAAGATCCCCTGGAGGAGGAAATGGCAACTCACTCCAGTACTCTTGCCTAGAGAATACCATGGACAGAGGAGCCTGGTGGAAGACAGTCCATAGGGTCGCAAGAGTCGGACACGACTGAGCAACTAAGCACAGCACAATAAGCATGAATATATATATACACATGTGTATATATAATACATAAATTCCTGGAAGACATGTTCTTTTTTTTTTTTTAAAACTGGTAAGTGTACACAATTAAAAGGGTTTTCTAGGTGGCACAACGCTAAAGAGCCTGCCTACCAACGCAGGAGATGGAAGAGGCACAGGTTTGATTCCTCTGTCAGGAAGATCCCCTGGGGGTGCGGGGCATGGCAACTCACTCCAGTATTCTTTCTTGAAGATTCCCATGGACACAGGAGCCTATGGTGGGCTACATATTATAGGCTCACAGAGTCAGATACAACTTAAAGGACTTAGCATGCATGTACATAATAAAAAGTTCAGTAGTCTCTGCATTTATAGGCATTTCAGTGGTCCATATGATACATTTTATAGGAAAACAGCATTATTCAACATTTCCCCACTTGGTGGCACCAAAAAATTAAAATGTCTGCATAAATAATTGTGCCTAGAGGTTTGGTTTTTTTAATTTAAAAAGTAGCAGATTCTCTTTCAATTTATGTTGAAAACACTATGTAAGATAACATGTCGTTGGATAGTCTTCTAAAATTGAGTGCCCAATTATTTGGCTCTTCCTTTAGATGTGGTACAGTGGATATTATCTTGGTAAAATTTAAATTATCAACTAGTATCTGAACTAAACAACAATGTGTACCTAAGACATTCACACTCAACTGACATATATACTACAAAAGCTTCTGCAGTTTCAATACTAGTAGCCACAGATTCTAGAACAGACATGATTTTACCTTAAATAATTAACTTCTTATACTCAGAGACAAGGGCTTCCCTAGAGGGCTCAGCAGTCAAGAACTGCCCTGCAATGCAGAAGACACGAATCAATCTAAGGGTGAAGAAGATCCCCTGGAGAAGGAAATGGTAACCCACTTCCAATGTTGGAAAATCCCATGGACAGAGGAGCCTGGCACGCTATAGTCCTTGGGGTCGCAAGGAGTCAGATATGACTGAAATGACTCAGTATACACACACAAGGGTATCTTCACTGAGCCAGTGTGATCCTTATACCTGATTTGATGGCATACATAATTTTCAGTATCCATTTCAATATAAAATATATGAGTTTGAAATATTTACCTTAATAATAATATTGTTCCTAAAGGGAAATTCTCTTTCCAAGAGTTTTAATCATTTCCTGTATTTTCCCCACTCCCATTCATCAACTCCACAGCTTAATTCAGACTCACCAAAGCAATACTGTTATAATGTTTAGTTCAGTTCAGCTCTGTCCCTCAGTCGTGTCAGACTCTTTGCAACCCATGAATCGCACACAGCATGCCAGGCCTCCCTGTCTATCACCAACTCCCGGAATTCACTCAGACTCACGCCCATCGAGTCAGTGATGCCATCCAGCCACCTCATCTTCTGTCGTCCCCTTCTCCTGCCCCCAATTCCTCCCAGCATCAGAGTCTTTTCCAATGAGTCAACTCTTCGCATGAGGTGGCCAAAGTACTGGAGCTTCAGCTTTAGCACCATTCCTTCCAAAGAAATCCCAGGACTGATCTCCTTTAGAATGGACTGGTTGGATCTTCTTGCAGTCCAAGGGACTCTCAAGAGTATTCTCCAACACCACACTTCAAAAGCATCAATTCTTCAGCACTCAGCTTTCTTCACAGTCCAAATCTCACATCCATACATGACCACAGGAAAAACCATAGCCTTGACTAGACGGACCTTTGTTGGCAAAGTAATGTCTCTGCTTTTGAATATGCTATCTAGGTTGGTCATAATTTTTCTTCCAAGGAGTAAGCGACTTTTAATTTCACGGCTGCAATCACCATCTGCAATGACTTTGGAGGCCAAAAGAATAAAGTCTATCACTATTTCTCCTGTGTCCCCATCTGTTTGCCATGAAGTGATGGGACTGGATGCCATGATCTTTGTTTTCTGCATCTTGAGTTTTAAGCCAACTTTTTCACTCTCCACTTTCACTTTCATCAAGAGGCTTTTTAGCTCTTCTTCACTTTCTGCCATCAGGGTGGTGTCATCTGCATATCTGAACTTACTGATATTTCTCCCAGCAATCTTGATTTCAACTTGTGTTTCTTCCAGCCCAGCATTTCTCATGATGTACTCCGCATATAAGTTAAATAAGCAGAGTGACAATATACAGCCTTGATGTACTCCTTTTCCTATTTGGAACCAGTCTGTTGTTCCATGTTCACTTCTAACTGTTGCTTCCTGACCTGCATATAGGTTTCTGAAGAGGCAAGTCAGATGGTCTGGTATTCCCATCTCTTTCAGAATTTTCCACAAACTGAATTTTCAGTTCAGTCGCTCAGTCGTGTCCGACTCTTTTCAACCCCATGAATCGCACAGTACGATTTGGACATGCCCCCCTGTCCATCACAGACTCCTGGAGTTCACTCAGACTCACATCCATCGAATTGGTGATGCCATCCAGCCATCTCATCCTCTGTCGTCCCCTTTTACTCCTGACCCCAACCCCTTCAGTATCAGAGTCTTTTCCAATGAGTCAACTCTTTGCATGAGGTGGCCAAAGTACTGGAGTTTCAGCTTTAGCATCATTCCTTCCCAAGAACACCCAGGGCTGATCTTCATTAGAATGGACTGGTTGGATCTCCTTGCAGTCCAAGGGACTCTCAGGAGTCTTCTCCAGCACCACAGTTCAAAAGCATCAATTTTTTGGCACTCAGCTTTCTTCACAGTCCCACTCTCAAATCTACAATGTTAGTCAGAACCTATTACTTTTCTATTTAAAAACTTCCAGTGGCTTCTCATTTCAGTCAGAATAAAATCCAAAATCCTAGGCACAGCCCACAGGGCGTGCAGAGCTGCCCTCTGGCCATCTCTCCAGGCACTCACCACCTCCCCCAACTGCACCTGTCAGGCTGGCTGCACCTCCGGCTCCTGTCAGAGCACAACACAGGGCCCTCCCCAGGAGCCTACACTGCCCTCCCCGCACAGCTCCGTGCATCCACCTCAATCCAATCTCTGCTCAGATCAGAGAAACTACTTCCGGCCCTCACTGCCAGCTGCGTGCTGTATCATCACAGCATCCGCCTCTTGCTTGTCGGAAAACAATTCTCCGTGGGTCTCTCACTTCTGCACATCTTGCAAGCCAGACACTCATTGCCCTTTTTTTTCCTGCATAATCTTTTCAAGAATGTTTGTGCAGCAAGGAGCCTGGGAGATAAAGACAGTATCTTCCTCTGAAGCAAGGGCAGGCACGTCTCCAGGCCACTGGAAAGATTCAGTTCTCCTGCACCCTGAGGCCCCAGCTCTGTGACAGTCCCGCTGGGTGCTCTTCACGTGTCCCTGTGAGGGTCAGGACTCAGGAAACTGGCGCAGGACAACGTGGTCCCATGGCTGCTGCCCTTGATGGGAAACAGAAAGTTCTTCGTCCCCGACAAGCAGTCCTGCCTCTCATGGAACTGGAGCAGTCAGGCAAAGTCGCAGAGCCTTCTTGGTTCCTGACGAAGATCCCGCTCGTTGGTTTCCTCTTTTTCTGATCATTTCTCTTGACTCATCTTTCACTGACTGCTACATCCTCATTTCCCTACAGTTTTCAAAGCATTTTACAGAAAGTATCATTTGACGTGGACCTTCAAAAATCCTTAAGAGGTTATTTTTTTATTCTCATCTAATGGGGAAGACATTGACCCACAAAGGGTAAAAGGCAAACCCATGATCAGCCTAACAGATCAGTCACAGATCAGCAGATAGAGTCCAGGGCTAACCCTATTATGTTACTAACTTGTGAATTTTCTAAAAGACAATTCTCCTGCTGTACATATATTGTGTCAGAAGGGAGGTTAATTACCCACTGATATCTTCCTTGTGTAGTAAACAAGAAAAAAGCAAATATGGCAATGAATAAGAAAACAGTACTCAAATAAGCACCTGAAAGATACTAAAATACACATATTTCAGACTTCTATTATTACACATTATGACACTTGAATGATTATCTAACAAAACTAGATTCTGCTATCTAACAGCCCATTTATATTTCAAGGAAGACACTGGAACAATCCCCAAAATATTTTCTTTATAACCAGTATTTTCCATCTTTGCAACTTCATTAATCTGCAAAAGGTTCTATACAGTTTAAAGCTTCCTGCACAGCTTTCTTTTGGGAGGCATGCAAGAAGTATTTTTACCAGCTTTTCCTCTATAATTTGAGCAAAAAACTGAAAAAGCCGTCTGTACACAAGTTAGTCAGGCTATTATAATTCATGTCATACCATTCCCAGAGAAACTGAAGGAAAAAAAAAAGTTTTTGAGAGTATAAGATTAGATTCTTTATACTAGAGAAATAACAAGTTATGAAAAATACCCGACTTTAAAAGCTCTATATCCCCAAATGGGCTTTCCCAGTGGCTCAGCAGTAAAAGAAACCTGCCTGCAATACAGGACACGTGGGTTAGATCCCTAAGTCGGGAAGATCTCCTGCAGGAGGAAATGACAACCCACTCCTGTATTCTTTCCAGGAAAAACGGATGGACAAAGGAGGCTGGTGGTCTACAATCCGTCCACAGGGCTGCAAAGAGTCGGACACACTCAGCAACTGAGCACACACACGCGCACGCATGCTGAGTCACTGAGCACACACACGCGCACGCACGCTGAGTCACTGAGCACACACACGCGCACGCACGCTGAGTCACTGAGCACACACATGTGCACGCACGCTGAGTCACTGAGCACACACACGTGCACGCATGCTGAGTCACTGAGCACACACGTGCCTGCATGCTGAGTCACTGAGCACACACACGTGCATGCATACGGAGTCACTGAGCACACACACGTGCATGCATGCTCGGTCACTGAGCACACACATGTGCATGCATGCAGTCACTGAGCACACACGTGCCTGCATGCTGAGTCACTGAGCACACACACGCGCATGCATGTGGAGTCACTGAGCACACACACGTGCACACATGCTGAGTCACTGAGCACACACCTGTGCATGCATGCTGAGTCACTGAGCACACACATGTGCACGCATGCAAAGTCATTTCAGGTGAGTCCAACTCTGCGACCCCACGGACTGCAGCCTGTCACAGTCCTCTGTCCATGGGCTTCTCCAGGCAATAACACTGCCGTGTGGGTTGTCCTGGAGTGGGTTGCCATGCTCTCTTCCAGGGGATCTTCCCTACCCAGGGACTGAACCCCTACCTCTTACGTCTCCTGCACTGGCAGGTGAGTTCTTTACTGCTAGCACCATCCCCAAATAGGAGAAATCTACTCGATTCATTACAGATACTGATCTATGGTTCACAGTTCTAATATGCTTATAAATCACTGAATCTATTGCATAGCATATAACCACTTCAAGGTTCACAGATCAGTTCAGTTCAATCACTCAGTCGTGTCCAACTTTTTGCGACCCCATGAATCGCAGCACCCCAGGCCTCCCTGTCCATCACCAACTCTGAGTTCACTCAGACTCATGCCCATTGAGTCAGTGATGCCATCCAGCCGTCTCATCCTCGGTCATCCCCTTCT
>SJYA01005605.1:0-23616 GCA_006410615.1 Neotragus moschatus | reverse complement strand
CCATCACAAAACCTCTTGCATAAAGGCTAAAGGCACAGAATTTATATTAACATCAAACTCCATTCCACACAAATTCATAGGTGGAAAGATGGAATAAATGGAAAGGCCTTTGAGAGAACCAAAGGCAACCATCCCAAGAGAGTGGCGAAAATTTTACAATCCAGAGACATTTGCCTAAATGACATGCTTATTGTCAGAGTATAAACTCTAGGTTCATGCTGGCTGGCTGGGTTCTCTGGAAAGCAGACACTGAGGTGAAACAAGGATTGAAAAATGTTTATTGGAGAGTTACATTTGTGACCGAAAAGGGGGAGGAAGCGTAATTGGGTAGAGACGCCGTCAAGTAGTGAGGTACCCCTGTAAAAGAGGAGCTCTGAGACAAAGCCGTCTGAGATGAGTCTTGTGTTGGGCAGAAATCGCTGACACGTGGACCGTGGCCANGTGAAACAAGGATTGAAAAATGTTTATTGGAGAGTTACATTTGTGACCGAAAAGGGGGAGGAAGCGTAATTGGGTAGAGACGCCGTCAAGTAGTGAGGTACCCCTGTAAAAGAGGAGCTCTGAGACAAAGCCGTCTGAGATGAGTCTTGTGTTGGACAGAAATCGCTGACACGTGGACCGTGGCCATGCTTAGTCCCTGTCTGAGGTGGACATTGAAGATCCTAGCAGCCAGAGATGCCAGCAAGCACGCTACACCTGGCCAGGCGACGAGCCCTTTCTTGACGAAAGAGGTAGTGGTGGGTTTCCATGTCTGCGCATACCTGGGGTTCACTCTTGTAGCCTCCATACAAGTTCTAGAGNGACAATAAAGATCCTAGCAGCCAGAGATGCCAGCAAGCACGCTACACCTGACCAGGCGACGAGCCCTTTCTTGACGAAAGAAGTAGTGGTGGGTTTCCATGTCTGCGCATACCTGGGGTTCACTCTTGTAGCCTCCATACAAGTTCTAGAGAGACACGACTTCAGTTACTTATTTATAATGTTGTTTAGTCACTAAGTTGTGTCCGACCCCATGGACTGTAGCCCGCCAGCCTCTTCTGTCTATGGGATTTTCCAGGCAAGAATACTGGAGTGGGTTGCCATTTCCTCCTCCAGGGGATCTTCAGAGGATTTGTAATAGTAATGCTTATTTTATTCACTGTAAAGAAAGAGTATTATCTGAGTAGAGTAGATACATTATAAATGCCAAGGAAAAATAGATATATATATACCAAACGGTTTTTCATTAAAATATTTCACAACTGGTACTTGGGCATGCTGTTGGAAAAGGCCTAAGGTGTCTCCAAAGTGGAGGTCAGTGAACTCCAGACAACCCCTTGAATTTTCCATTAGTGAGTAGTTAGATGGAGTAATAAATAAATTATTATTAAGCACTTGCAAATCCAGTGTTATGTAAATGCTAAATAATCATAATAATAGAGTAGTATGCTGATCTTAATAAACGGGTCGGCTACCATGTCATTTAAAATGGATGGCACAGCAAAGTCCGTGAAGATGAATGAGGTCCTCCTTCCCAGAGCTCAATGCCAGCGCGGTTTCTTCTGCTGGGCTGCCCTGCCCCGCTGCACTTGCCCCGCCCTTGTCTCTGCGGGACAATTAGACGAGGAAAGGGATGCTGGCCGGCTGTAAGGCAGGCAGTCGTAAAAAGGCTCCAGTGTAGGGATATTGAAAGCCTACAGTGGTGAGCGCGTAGGCATTTGCCTTTCTGAGAAGTCGGGACTAATCTATAAGGCAGGTGGGGGAAGAGAAGGAACTGAGTGCCTCGCGTGACCCGCACACTCTTCAGGGCTCTGCGTTTATTATTTCATTTATCCTCCAGACCAGCACATTAAGAGAACAGAGCAGTGGAATAAAGCAGAAGGTATGACTGTTTTCTGTAGAGGTGCAGAAAGCCTGACCCCAGGGGTGTAGTGGTTTTCTTCATTTAACTGTGTGATTTTGAGGGTACAAACGTAGCTTGTGTGTTTTAAACACTTTTCTTGAGCATAATTGACATTCAAAAAACTGAACATATTTGAAATATACGACTTGGTTAGTTTTAACATATATATGCACCATCACCATCACCACAATCAAGATATTAAACATACCTATCAGCCTCAAAGGTGTTCTTTTTGATTCATCCTTTCCACCACTCCTCACCTAATACCCTCCCCAAGCAACACTGCTCTGCTCTTGGTCACTCTGTAATTAGCTTGCGTTTCTAGAGTTTTATATAAATGGAGCCAGGTAATACATACTTTTTGTTGGTCTGGCTTCCTTCACTCAGCATAGTTATTTTGTGATTCATCCGAGTATTTTCTTTTCCTTTGTTTTACTTACAGAGATGTAAGGCCTTGGAATAAATGGTATGCATTTTGTTTAATTTTAGCTTTGGACACAGTCCAGAGTTGATATTCTAGTTCCGTCGCTTACTATCTGGTGTGTCAAGTGGTAAGTTTCTTAACCTCTCTAAGGCTTAATTTTCTCATCTGTGAAACAAGTTGCATTATAGAGTTGATGTGCGGTGTGCAAGTTGGATGAGATAACATAGGTAAGCTGAAAAGCACAGAATCTGCCCATGGTAAACAACTAGTTTTGCAATTACAATTTTTAAATGATAAAACCTTTTTTTTTCATCAAAATCCCCTTTGATGTCCTTCTTTTCTCACTATTAAGTAATATAGTAATAGCTATCTTATATTGTGCCAAATGGAGTAGTAAATGGAACTCGTGGATTAGTTCTTTTAATTTTCACCTAGAAGCCTAGGAAGTATGTGGAGACATTATTACCGCCAGTTAGAGATGAGGAAGGTGAGCTGGAGAGATGTGGTCATTTGTCATTCTCACAGACAGTAGGTGGTGGATCAGGATGTGAACTGAGGCTGTCTGGCTCCCTTCCTTGACTGGGCTGCCTTTCCATATGCGGTAATGTCATCCACTGATACTAGGGCTCATGCTTCAGGAAAAAAGTAGATATGAAATCCATATCAGGAACTAAGTAAAAGTTAGAGAAATAACTATAAAATAAAAAAAAATTGTTGAGACACCAGTTATTAAGAAATTCCAAATACTTCCAATGTATTATAGGCATATACTTGTAATTAGAAATTATGAAGCATATTCCACACCTGATTCTATGTTTAACTGTAGGTCGAAGACAATGAATCTGTAAAGAAGTAATGAAGGCAGCTAGAGTAGATTCCGCCTTTCCTGCAAACACTGGAGAAACTGCTGAATGTTCTAAGTCTGAGCTGTAAATTTTAGAGCAAACCCAGAAGGCAGGCCTGTCAATGAGGTTGTACGGTCCCAGCTGAGAAGGCTGTACTCACCCCAAGTTTACAGACTGACTGAGAGTCCATTGGAATAGCTGTTGCGGTAGGACAGAGAAACTCAACTACATCTTCAGTTGTCTTAAGTACAGTGATTGATTTTCACTAAAGATTTGGAAATTTGGTGGAACAGAGTAAGGGAGAGTTTAATTCAACTCAGATCAACAAATATTGGTTATTTGCCTGATATGCACGGAATCTCTGCCTTTAAGAATTTGTTTGAAGTAGGGGATGGAAGATGAAGAATACAAATAAAATAATTTCAGTGGCAAAAAAGACTTGAATGGGAGAGATATTTGGAAGGCAAAATCATTAAACTCATTTTCCATCAAGAAGACCGCATGAAGGAAAGGTTGGGTTTCTGGTTTGGAAACTGTGAGCCACTCGAAAAAAAACATAAAATTAGGGAGAAGGCAATAGCACCCCACTCCAGTACTCTTGCCTGGAAAATCCCATGGACGGAGGAGCCTGGTGGGCAGCAGTCCATGGGGTCGCTGAGGGTCGGACACGACTGAGCGACTTCACTTTCATTTTTCACTTTCATGCATTGGAGAAGGAAATGGCAACCCACTCCAGAGTTTTTGCCTGGAGAATCTCAGGGACCGGGGAGCCTGGTGGGCTGCCGTCTATGGGGTCGCATAGAGTCGGACACGACTGAAGCGACTTAGCAGCAGCAGCAGCAAGACAAGCAGACTTTGCAAACTAGGTGAGGAGGGCAATTTTGAGAATCTTAGGTATGAGGAGCAATAGGTGATTCGGCAGAAACCCTTAACAGGCAGTTGTGTTTCTGGATCCTAAGCTCAGGGGTGAGGTCAGGGTTGAAGATAATGGCTTGTGAGGTTTCACCCTATGGGATGCAGTAGAACTCTGGGAATAGACGAGCTCTCCCAGGGGAGGGTGTGGAGTGAGAGAAAGTGGTCAACCAAGTTTTGGGGATGGTTAAAAATAGATTTGACCAAATACCAGACTTGTGGACACAGTGGGGAAAGGAAAGGGTAGGACGAATTGAGAGAGTAGCATTGAAACATAACATTACCAGTGTAAAACTAGATGGCCAGTGGAAATTTGCTGTGTGACTCAGGGAGCTCAAATCCGATGCTCTGTGACAATCCAGAAGGAGTGCGATAGGAGGGAGGTGGGAGGGAAGTTCAAGAACGAGGGGACATAGGAACACCTATGGCTGATTCGTGTTAATATACGGCAGAGACCAGAACGATACTGGAAGGCAATTATTCTCCAATTAAAAATAGGTGAATTTTTAAAAATTATGGGAATGAACAATACTATCCTATAGATCTTTCCTATTCCANACTCCAGTACTCTTGCCTGGAAAATCCCATGGACGGAGGAGCCTGGTGGGCAGCAGTCCATGGGGTCGCTGAGGGTCGGACACGACTGAGCGACTTCACTTTCATTTTTCACTTTCATGCATTGGAGAAGGAAATGGCAACCCACTCCAGAGTTTTTGCCTGGAGAATCTCAGGGACCGGGGAGCCTGGTGGGCTGCCGTCTATGGGGTCGCATAGAGTCGGACACGACTGAAGCGACTTAGCAGCAGCAGCAGCAAGACAAGCAGACTTTGCAAACTAGGTGAGGAGGGCAATTTTGAGAATCTTAGGTATGAGGAGCAATAGGTGATTCGGCAGAAACCCTTAACAGGCAGTTGTGTTTCTGGATCCTAAGCTCAGGGGTGAGGTCAGGGTTGAAGATAATGGCTTGTGAGGTTTCACCCTATGGGATGCAGTAGAACTCTGGGAATAGACGAGCTCTCCCAGGGGAGGGTGTGGAGTGAGAGAAAGTGGTCAACCAAGTTTTGGGGATGGTTAAAAATAGATTTGACCAAATACCAGACTTGTGGACACAGTGGGGAAAGGAAAGGGTAGGACGAATTGAGAGAGTAGCATTGAAACATAACATTACCAGTGTAAAACTAGATGGCCAGTGGAAATTTGCTGTGTGACTCAGGGAGCTCAAATCCGATGCTCTGTGACAATCCAGAAGGAGTGCGATAGGAGGGAGGTGGGAGGGAAGTTCAAGAACGAGGGGACATAGGAACACCTATGGCTGATTCGTGTTAATATACGGCAGAGACCAGAACGATACTGGAAGGCAATTATTCTCCAATTAAAAATAGGTGAATTTTTAAAAATTATGGGAATGAACAATACTATCCTATAGATCTTTCCTATTCCAAATTTTTTCAAATCCACTCATTTCCAGCAAGATGCCTTATATTCTGTGTGAAGAGATGCAAATTATAATTCAATGTATTCAATCCAGTGTATCTCATTGAAATTCAGCACTTCAAAGGAAAAAAGTCCCCAAAGCAAACACAAAAGCCTGCTTTGGGTGTGGTCCTTCACCTACTGGTGAAGGCAGGTTGCACTGGAAGATCTTGGGGTGAGGAATGGTGGGCAGAAATGCAGGTGGTATAGAATAGCTCTTCTGTGAATACAGATCTGACAACGGTGTTGTCTTTCTGAACCCGTTTTCTCTTGTCAAGATAGGAAGAAGTTGTCAAGGGTGGAGATTAAGATACTAAACTGAAAAGGCAGCTTACATTTTGTGATTTTTAGTTGTGTGCTGACTTCTGCATACTGTGAACCACGCCTACCCATCTCCTCATCCTTCTCGTTCTCTTTCACTCAGTCAAGTGCTAGGCCACAGAGAGGAACTGTATTTGGTTCTTGCCCTGGAGGCACAGACTACACTCATGGTAGTGTGTTAATTACCAAAACGTTTCCCATTGGCATAGTTCTTTATATGTGACAAGAAATCTCATCTTCATTATAGTGTTGCAGTTCTACAACATATCTATGAAGGAAGTAAGGCAATGGTTATATTATTCATATTATGTATGTGATATTTAAATATATATGATGCATGTTGTTTAGTTGTGAAGTCGTGTCCAACTTTTTTGCGGCCCCATGGACTGTAACCTGCCAGGCTCCTCTGTCAATGGGATTTTCCAGGCAAGAATACTGGAGTGGGTTGCCATTTTCTTCTCCAGAGATATATTATTATGCATGAGTAGCTGAGACACAGAGGTAAAGTGACTTGGGGAAGGTCAGTCAGTGGCTAAGATCCAAATCTTTTGGCCAAGTGTTCTTCCTGCTAAAGGGAATGTTTTTCCCTGGCTCTCTCATCCTGGGCACCTTGCCTTTGCAATTTCGAGGTTGTCTTTTTTATCTTTCAGTTTACAAATTTGACAGGCCCTTAGGGAATACTGACTCAAGAATAACTTGCCTTTGCTGAAGTACTAAATCCCACAGGTGTAAGACAGACTTTGGGTTACTCTGCCTCTCACTGCCCCCTCAAAATCCCCACTGTTTGTCTGGAGGGAAGTATGCTTATCAGTTCTGGGCATACCAGGGAGCAGCTAGCAAAACCAAATTAGCTCAAACTGGCTGCCATTCAGGTCAGCTAATTAAATTAGCTATTGTTGCATTACTGATAAGGACAGTTTGGAAAAGGAAAAAAGCTACTCAGCCCAGCAGCCATAAGGCCAATGCCAAGAAAATGTGTTAATGGGAACATTCTGAAAGGAAACCCCTCTGACTAGCAGCAGTACCTAGGGTCTTTGGTGGACTGTTCTCTTAGCCATCTGCTCTGAGTTCAGTGCTCCCAGCCCTCTCTGGCTCTGATCCNAAGCTACTCAGCCCAGCAGCCATAAGGCCAATGCCAAGAAAATGTGTTAATGGGAACATTCTGAAAGGAAACCCCTCTGACTAGCAGCAGTACCTAGGGTCTTTGGTGGACTGTTCTCTTAGCCATCTGCTCTGAGTTCAGTGCTCCCAGCCCTCTCTGGCTCTGATCCTTGTGGGCACTGCCACTCTCAAGCTTTCGGGTACCCAGCCTCAGCCAAGGCAGCCCTTTTTTTTTTTTTTCCTACCACAGGTTCATCCTCCTGGGGGTCTGGAGAGAAATGGTAATTTTTCTGGAAGAAAACAGTTCACTTCTGTGTGCTAAAATCTAATCTCGCCATAGCTGAAAAGCCAGTTGGTATTTGCAGGAGAAAGAAAGAAAGGACAAGAGGGGAAAGAGGGAAGGAATACAAGAAGGAAGGGAAGAAGGAAGGAAGGAAGGGGAGGAAGTGAATAGCTAGGAAGGCCCTGAAAGGCTACAGTTTTTATCTCCCCGTGTCTACCCCCTTTAGCAGCAGCACCGCAGTGAGACGTCCCCCTACATCGCACCCCCGCCCCCACATCAGCTTCTACCCTCCTCAACTCACCCACTGAGGTGTCCTGGCTCTGTCTTTTTCTAAGACTAACTACCCAGGCTTCCTTAAGTTCTGTGAGCCAACTGATATCCTTCTAGTACTTTCCTTTACGGCTTAAATTAACCAGTCTATTTCATATAGTCCAAATGATTTAAAGATTGTTTAGTCCAAAGCTTTCCTTAATTGATTTTAAGGAAGAGAGAGATAAGGAAGAGAGATATTGATTTTCTCAGAATCACACAGATGACAATTAGAACAGGCCTAGAATCCAGACCTCTAACTCCACGAGAATACATCTGAATACAGAGCCTACTGTGCCCCTCCTGAGACAGTGAGGCAACTGCCAGAACTGCCTTTGAGTCTATGAGGAGGGCCTGGAAAATTTTCAATGTTACCCTCACCTCATGACTCCCTCTTCTCTCTCTGTGTGTGCATCTGTGTGCACACACGTGCAAAATTTTTAAGTTGAAGTAAAATTTGCATATCATAAGGCTAAGGCTAAGGCTAAGTCACTTCAGTCGTGTCAGACTCTGTGTGACGCCATAGACGGCAGCCCATCTGGCTCCCCCGTCCCTGGGATTCTCCTGGCAAGAACACTGGAGTGGGTTGCCATTTCCCTCTCCAGGGCATGAAAATGAAAAGTGAAAGTGAAGTCGCTCAGTCATGTCTGACCCTCAGCGACCCCATGGACTGCAGCCTTCCAGGCTCCTCCATCCATGAGATTTTCCAGGCAAGAGTACTGAAGTGGGGTGCCATACAATTAACTATTTAAAAGTGTACAATGCAGTGGTATTTAGTATATTCAACAGTGTTGTACAATAAGCATCTCTCATGAGTTTCAAAACATTTTCATCACCCTATAAAAACAACACATGTCCGTTAAGTAATTACTTCCCATTCCTCCCACTTTCATCGCCTGCTGACCTCTAGGTTATATATCATATAAAATGAATCGTATGATAGGTGAGATTTTATATCTGGCTTCTTTCACTCAGCATAATGTTTTCAACGCTCATCTATGTCATAGCAAGTCATCAGCACTTGGTTCCTTTTCAGGGCTGAATAATATCCCATTGTGCGGCCACGTCATGTTTTATGTATCCATCATCTGTCTATGAGAATTTGGGTTGTTTCCACCTGTTGGTTACTATGAAAATGTTACTATGAACATTCACGTGTGATTAAGTTTCTGAGGGAATGTATATTTCTCTTGCAAACATACTGAGAATGGAATTGCTGAGTCATCCTGTGATTCTATATTTAACTCTTGTAGAAACTGCCCAATTGTTTTCCACATCACGTTGCTCCCAGAAATTTTTTTCTGACTGTACCTTTCATAGACAATGAAATAAATATTTCTAATTGTAACAGGGACAACTAAAGAGAGAATGACCTTCTTGGAGAAAAAATGTGTGTGGATTTTGAGGTGTCAGCATTATGAGTGGGTGGAAAGGTCTAAGAGGAGGGGTGGTAATGGTCTTCATCATACAAGGAGATGGATTTGGAGTGCTCAATGTAACAGAAAGGAAAAAGGGAGGAAAGGCAGAAAGAGGAAGAGGAAGCCAGAAAAGTGGCAGAAATCTGAGTACTGGGGGATGGGTGGTGTGATTCTCCCCAACCTTGGCTGTCCAGAATTATTCCGTAAAACTGAGCATACTCTCTCTCTCTCTCTCTCTCTCTCTCTCTATATATATATATATATATATATATGCTGCTGCTAAGTCTCTTCAGTTGTGTCCAACTCTGTGAGATCCCATAGACGGCAGCCCACCAGGCTCCCTCATCCCTGGGATTCTCCAGGCAAGAACACTGGAGTGGATTGCCATGTCTTTCTCCAATGCATGAGAGTGAAAAGTGAAAGGGAAGTTGCTCAGTTGTGTCTGACTCTTAGCGACCCGATGGACTGCAGCCCACCAGGCTCCTCTGTCCATAGGATTTTCCAGGCAAGAGTATTGGAGTGGGGTGCCATTGCCTTCTCCGATATATATATCCTATATATATATATAGGTCATGATAATGTTGTGAGTTGATAATTCTGAAAAGGGTTTAAATTGTACATTGGACATAACATGGCATAAGACAGAAGCAAAGTTCAAAGAGTCCCTAAGAGGTAGAGAGGCACAGTCACAAATAGTCTCACCTCCTCTGTGCCAGACCTCACTACTCCTACCTTGAATTAGCAGAAATCTGGGGGAGGCCATGCCCATATTCAGGTTATGGAATTCCCTTAGATGGCAAGAGGCAGGGAGGACTCCCTTTTCTTTCAATCTGAGAGATTTTGTTTCAGATTTTTAAGTCATGAGATAATATCCTCCTTTAAGAAAACAAGTGAAATGGAAACCTAGTTTTGAGACTGTGTGCCAGATTCTTAAATGTGCAATGTCTGTCTCACTGTAAAACATGAAAACTTCATTGTTGTTGTCAGTGCTGATTTGTGTCTGACTCTTTGCAACCCCATGGACTGCAACATGCCAGACTTCCGTATCCTTCCCCATCTTCTGGAGCTTGCTCAAACTCATGTCCATTGAGTTGGTGATGCCATCCAACCATCTCATCCTCTGTCATCCCCTTCTCCTCCTGCCTTCAGTCTTTCCCAGCATCAGGGTCTTTTCAGATGAGTCAGTTCTTCACATCAGGTGGCCAAAGGATTGGCGCTTCAGCTTCAGCATCAGTCCTTCCAATGAATATTCAGGACTGATCTCCTTTAAGATGGACTGGTTTGATCTCCTTACTGTCCAAGGGATTTCAAGAATCTTCTCCACGACCATAGTTTGAAAGCATCAATTCTTCAGTGTTCAGCCATCTTTATGGTCCAACCCTCACATCCATACATGACTACTGGAAAAACCATAGCTTTGACTAGACGGACCTTTGTCGACAAGGTAATGTCTCTTCTATTTAATACACTGTCTAGGTTTGTCACAACTTCTTCCAAGGAGGAAGCATCTTTTAATCTCATGGCTGCAGGCACCATCTGCAGTGATTTTGGAGCCCAAGAAAATAAAGTCTCTCACTGTTTCCATTGTTTGCCCATCTATTTGCCCTGAAGTGATGGGATTGGCCTTGATTTTCATTATTTGAATGTTGAGTTTTAAGCCAGCTTTTTCCTTCTCTTTCACTTTCATCAAGAGGATCTTTAGTTCCTCTTAATTTTGTGCCATAAGGGAGGTGTCATCTGCATATCTGAGCAAGTTTATTCTTAAGCCCTTAGTATCAATGGATAGAGTACTTTCTGCTCAACTAGTAAATATTATAATTGAGGAAAGCAGTAATATCAAGGAGAGGAACCACTTTACTTACTTCATAGGGCAGGCTGTGATTATAGTTGGAAAAATATGATGTAAGCTGTGCTCCACTGTGATACCATATGGACTTACTTTCAACTTGAAAGTATTTTCTCTAAGCTGCAGTTTCTTCATTTGCAGACAGGAAAGTTTAACTCTTTTCTCCATTAAACTCCAACATTCTGAGCTACTTGGGGAGTTATAAAAACTAGTGAAATAAATGAGAAATTATAAAAGTTAGTGAGTTGGGCATAATTTGCTAAAATAATTGAAAGAAAAATCTTCCAAGCCTTTAAGATAAAAATACAAGAAAAAGCTTTGCTATAGAAGGTATTCCAAGTGACTTTAGTCCAAAAAGTCAAACTCTACATCACTGCTCATTTTGAGGGGTACTAGTGCAGTCCATGGGATCGCCAAGAGTCGGGCACGACTGAGTGACTTCACTTTGACTTTTCACTTTCATGCGTTGGAGAAGGAAATGGCAACCCACTCCAGTGTTCTTGCCTGGACAATCCTAGGGATGGGGGAGCCTGGTGGGCTGCCGTCTGTGGGGCCGCACAGAGTCGGACACGACTGAAGCGACTTAGCAGCAGCAGCAGTGGAAATTGAGGCCAGTGCTATTTGGGTGTAGAGTGCTAATTCCATAAGAACCAGTTCCACCTACAGGATATTAGTGCCTCTAATTCAGAAGTCTGTCTTCCAAAAGTGTCAGCTCAATAAACTGTACTAATGGGACTTGGATGGAAAGAAGTTCCTGGGCAAATGGGTGCTTTCACAGCATCCAGTGAAGTGAATATAATTATTGGTTTATATCTTCATTCTATATTATAAAATACCAATAATATAATAGCATTAGAAAATATGTAAAACTGGGGACATTTCTTCATAATCCTATCACCTTAACACGACAACAGTACTGGTTTTCCTTATTTTCTTTTAGCATTTGTTCCTGTGTGTGATGAATGTTTTGACAACTTATTGATAGATTGATCTATTTTTAAAAGGTTTTCAAGCTGAACTTGGCCAGTATGTAGAGTATGATTCTTTCCCTAACTTCGTTGTAGCTTCTCCTCCTTTCTTCTTGAGCCCGCCGTCCCAAAATGGAAACATTGACACCCTGTCCCCATTCTGTAGAGACTGAGGCTGAAGCAGCATGTCTGTGACACTTCTCAATGACCCAGAGAAAAGTACAAGTTAATATTAGGAGCTTCCCTGGTGGCCCAGTGGTGAAGAAACTGCCTGTCAACGCAGGAGACCTGGGTTCAATCCCTGGGTTTGGAAGATCCCCTGGAGGAGGAAATGGCAACCCACTCTAGTATACTTGCTTGGGAAATCTCATGGACAGAGGAGCCTGGTGGGCTACAGTCTATGGGGTCGCAAGAGTCATCATTAACTTTTGGAAAAAAAAAAATACTTTTTCTCTAAAATATCTGTTTGTCTTAAGGCTGGCTTCTATGTACAATCACTAAAAGAAAAGACAATTCTATAATGATTTCTTTCAAACTTTACTGACCCTTCATAATAGGGTCAGGAGAAACTGTCTTTTATCAAACCTTTTTAAATGGAGCCATAAAAATGAGGTACAAAGGAAAACCACTGGGATCAAGTTAAAAGCCTGTCCATATAATTCTCGGGTTAGTAATTTATTATCTTAAGCAAGTCATTTAATATTATTTGGATTAGTTGCTTCATCTGTAAATTAAGGGTAATTTACAGGGTTCTTATGAGGACTGAACAAGCTAATTTAGGGAGAAAGGCAACACAAATGATTTACTTTTTCTTTCTTGAAAGAAAGGAATTACAGATGGGTTACTCCATGAACTAGTCCTAATATTTATCACAGAGAATTTTTATTCACGTTACATGAATGAAAAAGCAACTTCAATTTTGGATGGCTGATGAGCCATTTCCTGTATCATCTAGGTCCAGGCCTTTTTCTTCTCCTCCTATTTTCAGCTGGTTAGCTGCTTATTGAGCTCTTGCCAGAGGGTGGACAAAAGAAATAAAAACTGAAATCGGTCAATTTGACTCTTTGATAGCGGTCCTGATGAAAGATGTGTGGGTAGAGGGCAGTAAGGTTGTGAGTTAAACTGGAATTCTGCTTCTTACCAGGATATTGCAAGAACCTACTGATGGTTTGGATGACTTGGCGATGACAGCTACTCTTCTTCTCTGGACTGAAGACATGTCTTCCTATAACTGGACAGTGGTCTATCTTCCAGAATGACACATACTGACTTTTGAAGAAGTAAGAGGACACCTCCTGGCCAGTCGCATCAGTCAGAACAACTATGGTGAGCAGTGGGCTGGCACATGTTGTAGCCAGATGACTGTTGCCACAACAGAGTCCCAAAGCAATAATCACTCTTCCTTCTCTTCCCCACTAACCCAGCAATCAAATCATCACTTACAAGCAGTCACTATGTACCGCCATATAATATAAAATATGGTGAGCACCTCCATATAGAAGACAACCTCTCAACCCTCAATAAAACTGTAACACATTAAGGAAGCAAGAGTTGTGCATGTAGAAATACAACGAATTACGGAGGGCAGAAGGAAGAAGGGCAGAAGGTAATGAACACGTTAGAGCATCCCCTCTATCCCAGTCAGTCTGCAAGGTGCTGTGCGCATTTTATCTAATCCTTACCACATCCCTGAGACACGGTTCTATCCTTGTTCCATGGGTGATGAGACTGGGAGGTCAGAGGTGTTTAATAACTTACCCAGGATCACAGAGCGAGAAAAGTGTGGAACCTGCTTTCAAGTTTAGAAGGCTCTAACTTTATAGGCTACGCTCTGTTACTCACTGCCACTGAAGGAGTCAGAGTTGGAGACATCATTTATGTCATCAAGCCAAGACTCTTTAAAATATCTCTCGTTACATATGTTGCTAAACTTTGACAAGTCCGTTCGTTGGTTTGGGAAGGATTTCTAGCCAGAGACTAAATGTCTGGATTCTGGAGGCAGGGATGGTGTGGCAGAAATGACAGCCCTCTGGTCTCAACTCTGCCATCACCTACAAGTGTGGTAAGTCACCTCCATATAAGAGGTTCTGCTCCAAGAGCACATTTATAAGTCCCATTTGTTTGTTGAGCCCTACAAAGTTAGCTTAGGTATCCAACTAATACAGTTGGCTATATAGTACTGTACTGTAGTAGGTGTATAAAACTTTCCACACAATACATGAAAAACAAATACAAAAAACAAAGAAAACCTTTAAAACCTTACAGTGCAGTACCTTGAATCGTAGGACAACAGTAGAGTACAACAGCTGGCCTCTAGGGGCTGGCATTGAGGGAACAGGGAAGAAGAGTTACTGACTGGAGAAGGAGAGAGCGTGGGAGGTGGTAGAAGGGTCATCAGCAGTAGAAGAAGCAGGGCGAGCTGCAATGGCACTCACAGCTGACGTTCATGTACCAGTCTGTGTTCAGGTCCTGTACCTCCGAAACTTAACAGCGCCTCCTCAAATAGAGCTAGCTTCCATGACTGGACATGCAAACGCATGTTTGCAACTTTCAAAGCTCACACTTTAAAGCTTTCACGTGCAGGGCACTTACTGTGTTCATCTGGGCAAGTTCCTTCCCTCTTGTAGGCTTTTGTAATGCAGAGCGTTTCACTTACACTCCATCACTGGACAGTTATATTGTGTACCAGGCCTCACGTCAAGTAGCCTTGAGTTTAAATTCTGGCTCCATCCTCAAGCAGTGGCTCTTTAGCAAGTCATTTAAACCATCTGTAAAATGGAGATAATAATACCTACCTCAGGGTCTCTGCCCTTTATTGTTCGTCGTTCTCCTTGGAATGGTCTTCCCCAGTTATCCATAAAAGGTCACTCTGTTACCTTCTCCAGGTCTTTATTCAACTTACTTTTTTAGTGAGACTTGCCTTGAACATGATCTCTGAATTGCAAACCATCCAGCATTTCCAGTCTTCTACTCTCATTTTCTTATACCTCTTAGCACTCAACACCTAACTTACTATATACAGCACTCAATTATCTTATTTATTGCTTGTTTCCTCACCTCTAGAATGTAAGCTCTATAAGGGCAGGGGTTTTTTGTATTCCTTACTGCTGTATCTCCAGTTTCTAGAGTGATTTAGGTTCTTAATAAATATTTGTGGCATAAACGACTGGTTGTTGTGAAAATGATGTGAGTAAACTGCTTTGCACAGGCTTGGCGCATAGTAGAAACTGCATGCATGTTGTCTGTTTAATACGCAGTTTCATTACTATGTTCCCAAGCCATAGTGCGTCAAGTATGTTCTCTTTCTCCTCCAGGGAACCTAAAATGAGCATTCTGATTTTCTTGAAGAATGTGAAAGTTTGGCTCTGTTGAAATTAACCTGGAAGCAAGGGGCACTCCACTCCAGTATTCTTGCCTGGAGAATCCCATGGACAGAGAAGCCTGGTAGGCTATAGTCCATGGGGTCNCATAGTGCGTCAAGTATGTTCTCTTTCTCCTCCAGGGAACCTAAAATGAGCATTCTGATTTTCTTGAAGAATGTGAAAGTTTGGCTCTGTTGAAATTAACCTGGAAGCAAGGGGCACTCCACTCCAGTATTCTTGCCTGGAGAATCCCATGGACAGAGAAGCCTGGTAGGCTATAGTCCATGGGGTCGCAAAGAGTCAGACATGACTGAGCGACTTCACTCACTCACTCAAAGGGAATTAGTCATTGTGAGGGAAATAAGTATCTGCATAGCAGATACTTCCAAATACCTAAAGGAGTGGCCATGTAGATAGAAGTTCTGGGGCTGCTGCTGGAAATTCTGGTGCATAAGAAAGGATTTCCAAAAAGTGGATGTCTAATGATGATATAAACTGACTCAGGAGATAATGAATTGCTCATGCCTAAAGATCTCCTAGAAACTGGGTAACCATATCTCATTGACCCTACATTTAATTATCGTAATGAGTGACAAGCTTGGAATGCAGCCAGGTTTGTCAGACTCTTAGCCATGGAGATGTCGAGTAAAGCATGGCATTTCTAGGGGCAAGACAGATGGGCGACCAACAAAAGCATTGCTTACTCTATAGTCAAAGAAGCCAAGGATACATAATCAGGAGACTGGGGAGTCAAACCAATTAAAGGTCAAGGTCTATTATCTAGCTTCCAGATATGAATCAGTTTTCAGATCCAGGACCCTTTGGCAGAAGGTGCCCAGGTAGAAAGACCCTATAAATATAGTATGTGCCTAGCATAATGATTTTCCCCTTCCACCCCTCAAAGACCCCTGGGATTTACTCCGGTAAGCATACAGTGGGGAAGAGGACTACCTAGGCATTTTGAAGACTGTTTGACAGAAGTCCCAAATTGATGTGGATGTCTGGGGCTCAGATAATTGCCATGGTTCATTGTTAGGGGAGCAGTCCTAAGTCTGTCTCAGTGCGCTCACCAGGTCCATGGACTCACACTTGCTAATTTCCTCAGTTGCTGAACGTTGGAATAATTAGAGTGTATATCCTTGGTAGTTGATGGAAACCTCACAAGTTTCCTTGGACCGTAGGGTAAGAGCTCTTGGGATGAAGATTTCNAGTCTGTCTCAGTGCGCTCACCAGGTCCATGGACTCACACTTGCTAATTTCCTCAGTTGCTGAACGTTGGAATAATTAGAGTGTATATCCTTGGTAGTTGATGGAAACCTCACAAGTTTCCTTGGACCGTAGGGTAAGAGCTCTTGGGATGAAGATTTCAGGTGCAAGCTTCTAAAACTGTTCCTTTTCCATGGCTACTGGTTCAGAAGCCTGGATGAGGAAGGATTTCAAGATGAGAGACAAAGAGATCTGGGGAGGACACATGGTATATGGACTTATGGGAATGAGTGCAAAGGATGAATATCTTTGCATCTCTTATTTAGTGCCCCGGACAACATCCCTCACGGCATAGGCACTGAGCAACTATTAATACGTAGAATGATTCTGTCTCTTTTTCTCATTGGTAGCCTCAGTGCCAGCACGATGGACGCATAATGGAATGTTCACAGCGGCAGGAAAGATGCATGTGTTTACCACTCACCAAGACTAATATAGCTATTGCGATTGCCAGGTATCCGTCCTCCAGGTAGACCAAACTGAGCTCCTTCCCCGCCAAGATGGCACCAGTCCAAGGAGACACAGCGGCCACTTGGCCGCAACTTGACATCGAGGGATCCCTTCTACCCTGTAAGAGGCAATAATTTATCTTGATTAGAATCAACAGATATTTCACATTTTAATTTGTCTTTCCTACCTTCAAGACCTCAGCTGGTGCCACTGTTCGAGGGCTTCTCCAGTGTATGATCCACTGACGCCAAGTGTCTACATAATCTCCTGTCACACCAGGGAACCCTCTGTTTCAAAGGAGGGATGGCAGTGAACACATGAACTTGAGCTTCACTTTCTCTGTGATATGCTGTAACGCTCAGATGCTGCTAGTTAGTAGGAGTGTAAGAGTCATAAAATGGCTATCTCGAGACGGCACCAGCTAGGAGATGATATGGCTGAAATGATAGGGCTCTATCTTTCAGAACATACTGTACATCTTTAATCATTGACCATTCTGTGGTGCTGTGCCCCTGATGTGTGAAAGTGGAAGTAGCTTCGTCATACCTGACTCTTCGAGACCCCATGGACTGTAGCCCATCAGGCTCCTCTGTCCATGGCACTCTCTAGGCAAGAATACAAGAGTGGATTGCCCTTCTCTTCTCCAGATATTATTGTCCCTGTCATGCGCTGTGCTGTGCTTAGTCTCGCAGTCATGTCTGGCTCTTTGCGACCCCATGAACTCTGTCCATGGGGATTCTGTGTCCATGGGGCTCCTCTGTCCCTAAGGATTCTCCAGGCAAGAATACTGGAGTGGATGGCACGAATCTGAGACCCCAAAGGGTAAAACTCAAAGTGAACCTACTTCCATCATTTCCAGTGACTTAAGAGATTTGTGCACCCCATTCGCATATCTCTAGTCCCTGGGGGTTGGAAGTCTAACCCCCAATAAAAGAATGCTTTCTTCAGGTGGACACTGAGTTCCATTGAGCTATACAAGGTGCAACTGCTGTCTTGACATTTTAGGCTCTTTGTGACTAAAGACCAAATAGCAAGAAAAGCAAGGAGAGGTCATTGACTGATTAGGTGGTAGTGCTACTGTTACCAACTGGAACAGGGAAGAATACATTTGGCATCCAGCTGAATGCGCATCGTGCCCTTCTCAAACATGATATACACATGCTTTGCATATATGTGTGTAAGTGTGCGCACACACACATACACACACACACCTGCACATGGTATATCGCCTCTTGGTTCTGTTTCCCTGGAGCTCCCTGACTGATGCTGCGCTCTAGGCAATGCCGACAGGTCAACCACAGCTCGGGGTATCTGTGATACAGTATACATTTTTTGGCGCTTATTGCAAACCTGCCCAAAGCCACTTTTAGGCACATCTACCCCCAGGGAGATGGGTTTTCTGCTGCAGTCCAGCACTGGCAGGTCCTGGCAGAGCTCTCCATGCTCTGAAAGAGGACTTCTCACCGAAGAGATGCCTGTCCCAGCATGCTCACCCTGTTGGCCTTTTCCNCTTGGTAGTTGATGGAAACCTCACAAGTTTCCTTGGACCGTAGGGTAAGAGCTCTTGGGATGAAGATTTCGGGTGCAAGCTTCTAAAGGTATTCCTTTTCCATGGCTACTGGTTCAGAAGCCTGGATGAGGAAGGATTTCAAGATGAGAGTCAAAGAGATCTGGGGAGGACACATGGTACATGGACTTATGGGAATGAGTGCAAAGGATGAAAATCTTTGCATCTCCTATTTAATGCCCCGGACAACATCCCTCACAGCATAGGCACTGAGCAACTATTAATACGTAGAATGATTCCGTCTGTTTTTCTCATTGGTAGCTTCAGTGCCAGCACGATGAACGCATAATGGAATGTTCACAGCGGCAGGAAAGATGCATGTGTTTCCCACTCACCAAGACTAATATAGCTATTGCGATTGCCAGGTATCCGTCCTCCAGGTAGACCAAACTGAGCTCCTTCCCCGCCAAGATGGCACCAGTCCAAGGAGACACAGCGGCCACTTGGCCGCAACTTGACATCGAGGGATCCCTTCTACCCTGTAAGAGGCAATAATTTATCTTGATTAGAATCAACAGATATTTCACATTTTAATTTGTCTTTCCTACCTTCAAGACCTCAGCTGGTGCCACTGTTCGAGGGCTTCTCCAGTGTATGATCCACTGACGCCAAGTGTCTACATAATCTCCTGTCACACCAGGGAACCCTCTGTTTCAAAGGAGGGATGGCAGTGAACACATGAACTTGAGCTTCACTTTCTCTGTGATATGCTGTAACGCTCAGATGCTGCTAGTTAGTAGGAGTGTAAGAGTCATAAAATGGCTATCTCGAGACGGCACCAGCTTGGAGATGATATGGCTGAAATGATAGGGCTCTATCTTTCAGAACATACTGTACATCTTTAATCAATGACCATTCTGTGGTGCTGTGCCCCTGATGTGTGAAAGTGGAAGTAGCTCCGTCATACCTGACTCTTCGTGACCCCATGGACTGTAGCCCATCAGGCTCCTCTGTCCATGGCACTCTCTAGGCAAGAATACAAGAGTGGATTGCCCTTCTCTTCTCCAGATATTATTGTCCCTGTCACCCGCTGTGCTGTGCTTAGTCTCGCAGTCATGTCTGGCTCTTTGCTACCCCATGAACTCTGTCCATGGGGATTCTGTGTCCATGGGGCTCCTCTGTCCCTAAGGATTCTCCAGGCAAGAATACTGGAGTGGATGGCACGAATCTGAGACCCCAAAGGGTAAAACTCAAAGTGAACCTACTTCCATCATTTCCAGTGACTTAAGAGATTTGTGCACCCCATTCGCATATCTCTAGTCCCTGGGGGTTGGAAGTCTAACCCCCAATAAAAGAATGCTTTCTTCAGGTGGACACTGAGTTCCATTGAGCTATATAAGGTGCAATTGCTGTCTTGACATTTTAGGCTCTTTGTGACTAAAGACCAAATAGCAAGAAAAGCAAGAAGAGGTAATTGACTCTGATTAGGTGGTAGTGCCACTGTTACCAACTGGAACAGGGAAGAATACATTTGGCATCCAGCTGAGTGTGCATCGTGCCCTTCTCAAACACGATATACACATGNATAAGGTGCAATTGCTGTCTTGACATTTTAGGCTCTTTGTGACTAAAGACCAAATAGCAAGAAAAGCAAGAAGAGGTAATTGACTCTGATTAGGTGGTAGTGCCACTGTTACCAACTGGAACAGGGAAGAATACATTTGGCATCCAGCTGAGTGTGCATCGTGCCCTTCTCAAACACGATATACACATGCTTTGCATATATGTGTGTAACTGTGCACACACACACATACAAACACATACCTGCACATGGTATATCGCCTCTTGGTTCTGTTTCCCTGGAGCTCCCTGATTGATGCAGCGCTCTAGGCAACGCCTGACAGGCCAACCACAGCTCGGGGTATCTCTGATACAGTATACATTTTTTGGCGCTTATTGCAAACCTGCCCAAAGCCACTTTTAGGCACACCCATCCCAGGGAGATGGGTTTTCTGCTGCAGTCCAGTGCTGGAAGGTCCTGGCAGAGCTTCTATGCTCTGAAAGAGGACTTCTCACCGAAGAGATGCCTGTCCCAGCATGCTCACCCTGTTGGCCTTTTCCTGCCCTTTTTATGGGTCCTGTCGTTCCTTCCAGTATGAGGTGTCCCCGTTGGCAGAGAGGTGATCAGGCACAGAGCAGCTCCTATCAGATTTCATTCTTGCATCTTCAGCAGATTTCCTATACAGACCTGCAGTAATTTACCAGTCAGTTCTTTCTGGGAAAAAAGGTGGGAGCTTGAGACGGGAGCAGGGACCATGGTTTGAGCATTTGAACTCTTTCATCTGCTTTAGTGTTTAATTCCATTGCTGAGCAGATCCTCTTAGAATGCATTTTAATGGTGATGGCTCTTACAGAAACTGTCTCTGGTGTTCAGAAAAGGGCAGCAAAACTCACCGACTTTCGTTTGATAGCTGGTTCCCCTGGGTGAATAATAAAAGTGGAGTGACCCTGACACGCAAACCTGTCTCTTGCCCTCCTTGGATGTTCGTCGAGTTTTACCTTAAAAGGACAGAGGGGAAGCGAGATGCTGGCACCTATGAAGTATTCTCCAGTTCTCTTCCCTATGTCTAGCCTCCACCACTGCCCTCTCCCAGCTGCCACTCGTTCAGCTCCAAGACAGGCTTTGGAATCCGGAGAGCTGCATGTGGCTCCTTCAGGTTGGTTAGTGTTGAGGCTGTGAGCTGTGTTCAGTTCAGTCTTCCTTTGATAGCGAGAGCTTCTGAAGCATCCCGATCTTCAGCGGCCTTTGCTTTTTGAAGATGACCTTCAGAACATTATCTATAGCGTGCTGATGCTTGGGGACCTCCAGCAGGCCGCATCCTGCTTGCCTTCCCTCCTCCCTGACTGCAAATGTGAACATGTACACACGAAAACGCTCGCTCACAAGCTTTCTCCTATGACGGCCAGCTTCCAGAGCCTCTCAAGGCTGACAAGACTAACCCGAAATATGCCCTTCATGGAAAGCACCGGACTTGAGCTGGATTTTGTGGCAGCAGGGCAATGAGGTCTGGACACAGAATGAAGTTCCACAGTTAGGCAAAGGCAGGTGCCACCAATGCCCCTGCATTCAGCCCACAACTTGGTGCACTGATGCTATAGTGCTTTATTTTATTTTATTTTCTAATTTTTATTTTTTAGTTTGTTTTGCTTTACAATACTGTATTCATTTTGCTATACATTGACATGAATCAGCCACGAGTGTATATGAAATCCCAATCCCAACCTCCCCTCCCCCCTCCCACCCCACACCATCTCTCTGGATCATCCTCGTGCTTTAAAGTCATTCTTTGAGCTTTTAAAATGTGTCTCCTGCCTAAGCTGTTCCTGGCCTCATACACCTGACGTGTAAATCCTCCTGCATGAAAGAAAGATCAAGTGAGCATCAGTCAGCGGCCACTGCCCTTAGACAAATGGAAGCTCCTCGCTCCTGTAGGTTTCAGGTGGGTGAGCCCTAAAAGTGGGAGGATGGTGGATGGAGAAGCAAAGATATCCCAGAGCCTCATCCTTCACACACATGCAAGAGCACTGTACCCACACACTTTGCCCACCTTCTTCCCCTGCATTCTCCTGAGACTTGACATTCTTGAGAGCATCAAAGTGTACAGGAGAGATGGAATAGGACTTAGCGGTCCTGACACAAACAGTGAGCTCAAAGCCAGGATGTGGTCTGGACTGAACTGTGTTGTTATTTAATTTTTCAAGTCCCTCAGCTTCCTACAGGGAGAACACTGGCACTTCAACAAAGTGAGAATGTTTTACTGCTTTTATTTGTGTGCAAGTTAAGGTCAGGAAAAGACCACTGATGAAAGGGGCTGTATAGAAAGCAAACGATGGTTACCAAAGGAGACAGAGAGGAAGGGGAATTAGGAGTTTGCAATTAATGTATACACACTACTATATATAAATATGTAAACAAAAAGGACCTACCATATAGCACAAGGAACTAGACTTAATATCTTATAATAACCTCGAACAAAAAACTGAAAAAGAGTGTATATATATGTATATATATATGAGACTGGCAGGTTACAGTCCATAGGGTCACAAAAAGTCAGACATGACTGAGCAACTAAGCACAGCATATACATATAATATATATATATGTGTGTGTGTGTGTGTATGCACTTATGCATGTGTGCTGCTGTTTCAGTCATGTCCAATTCTGTGCGACCCTAGGGACTGTACCTGCCAGGCTCCTCTGTCCTTGGGATTCTCCAGGCAAGAATACTAGAGTGGACTGCCACGCCCTCCTCCAAGGGATCTTGATCGAACTTGCGTCTCCTGCAATGCAGGCGAATTCTTTACTGCTGAGCCATTGCGGAAGCCTGTATATATAACTGGAATCACTTTGCTGCGCACTTGAAAGTAACACAACGTTGTAAATTAACTATACTTCCATAAAAAAGTAGATATAAGTAAATAAACATAAAAAAGAGAGGCTGATGATTTTCTGGCATTCATCCCGAATCTGATCTGGGCTTCTCTGGTGACTCAGCTGGTAAAGAATCTGTGCACAATGTGGGAGACCTGGGTTCGATCCCTGGGTTGGGATGATCCCCTGGAGAAGGGAACAGCTACCCTTTCCAATATTCTGGCCTGGAGAATTCCATGGACTGTGCAGCCCGTGAGGTCACAAAGAGTCGGACACAACTGAGCAACTTTCACTTCACCCCGTATCTGATCTACCCGGAGATTTATGAGATACTTTCCCTTTGAGAGCCTCTCTTGGAGAAAGTATCTCCTCTCTNATGATCCCCTGGAGAAGGGAACAGCTACCCTTTCCAATATTCTGGCCTGGAGAATTCCATGGACTGTGCAGCCCGTGAGGTCACAAAGAGTCGGACACAACTGAGCAACTTTCACTTCACCCCGTATCTGATCTACCCGGAGATTTATGAGATACTTTCCCTTTGAGAGCCTCTCTTGGAGAAAGTATCTCCTCTCTGAGGTGTATGCTGTGTGGCTCTGTGGGGAGGCTTGGGCTGCTTTCCTGGACTCAGGGAGCTGGAAGGTTATCTCAAAGCTTATTTCATTTGCTTCCCTTCGTTAAGAGATGAGGAAATTGACAAATCTTTTCATCTGTGCTTTGAACTCGTGATTTCACTTACTCCTCTCAGTGACCCTCTAAAATGGGCTCTATGACTCCAAACTATGGGGCAAGAAGCTAAGTACCAGGGAAATGAAAAATC